>JARYZH020000707.1:0-80992 GCA_030021035.2 Notholithocarpus densiflorus
AAGAAATATATGTATAGGTTTACTGCTGAGATGTTGATGGATCACCCATTTCTTGACGGACTTGGTGATGAAGAAATACCGGCTGTTACCTGTGTTTCTGGGACTGATGAGGCCGATTATGAGGTTTTTTGTTTCTCAGAAGATTATGAGTTAAGTTGTTCTTCTGGTGATTTGAGCTTGCTGCCTGATGATGGTATGGCGTTATGTTTTCCTCCTTTGCAATTTGATGATTTGGGAGAACATTTGGATGGGAGATCAGATGAAAATGCGGCTGTTTTAGGCCAGAAAAGGAAGAGGGTTACATGTTATGATAACCATATATGTGAGAGAGCAGCACGTCGAACTTTGAAGTGCCCTGCTTCTACCATACCTGCTGTTGGAGCTTGACTGTATATTCCACCATACCTGCTGTTGGAGCTTAATTGTATATTCTTACAATATCTGATAGAGTATTCCTCATATACTATCCTAACTAGGCACTGAATTGTTCATTATTACAATTTTAGATAGACTATTCCTTATATGATTAGTGTACAAGGCAGTAGGTACGCACAAAATTGTACTTATTCTTGAAACATTTTCAAGTATATAACATAACCCAATTTTCCTATAACAAGGTTGTGCTTTTTCCTTATAATTTATTTTCTTATTTCCCTTTCATTTTGTGTTGTTGTTTTACGGCTAAGAGTTGTGGCTTTGACATACTTTGCTAGTTAAACCTCTTTTTTCGGAAAGCAACAATTCCAACCACTGCACATTGCATGTTCTGACTTGTAATTTCCTTGTATCAGCAGGGAATTTATCTCACAATGGAACTTGAAAGATGTGTTGTAATTTGTAAAAATAATGGGTATTTTTCTCTCTATTGCTTTAGTATTGGCAATTTGGATTTGGTGGATTTGTGTTCCAGGTATGATATCTATCTGAATTTGTTTTCATCTATTTTTTGTCGAGTACTCCTATGAGTGGAGGATTTGTATGGAAATTTTCTTGTATGGCTTTTTCTCGTGTGGCAGCAAGTACTCCTATGGCAATTTTCTATGGAATCTCGTATGGCAATTTTCTTGTGCGGCTTTTACAAAGAAAATTTCCATAGGAGTACTTTCTTTTTAATGGATTTCTGTCTTTTTTTCATCTATTTTTTGTTGTGTACTCCTATCCTATCATATTTCTACCATTTCTAGTAAAATGAGTTAAATGCTGAACTGGGTTTGGGTTTTGTTTGTATTTAATGTAAAAAAGTCTATTACTTGCTGCCAAAAACTTCATTTTTTGACTCCCTTATAGTTGAGATGGTTTACAAACTTAGCTAGTTATACCTAATTTTAGGAAAACATTAATCCAACAGATGCACTTTGAATGCGCTGTTTTTTAAGGATTTTCAAGTAAGTTCTCTGTTATGAGTTGCTATATTGGTAGATTAGGAGATCCCCCATATTAAAATAAAAAAGAAGGAAAGAAAGAAACCAGAGAGCTAGAGAGAACTAGGAGGAACTGTTTTCTCATTCTTAATTCAATATATTGTAAAATAGTTCTCTGTTTGTAGTTTGTATACTATTGTTTGTTTTATAAATTTAGATTATTGGTTGCATCTAAAGTATAAACTATATTTGAGGAGCATCTCATAGGCCTTCTGTGTCAATGCTGCTGTTGGCAATTTTCTTGTATCAGCAGAGGATTCATCTCATTATATAATTTGAAAGTTGTGTCATAACTTGTAAAACTAATGGGTACAGAACACAGCAAATAATCAATTTCATCTTCTTCTTTTTTGTGTACTCCTATCATATTTTTGCCATTTCTAGTTCCATGGATTCAATGCTGAACTGGGTTTGGATTTTGTTTGTGTTTAATGTTTTAAAGTTGACTACTTTCTGCGAAAAAATTTAGTAAATTATTGTTTAGTTTTCGGATTAAGAAAAAACGAGACTTTCCTGGGTCCTCTGGGGGAAAACTAGTGGCTGCCTGAAAATATGATAATTGGGTGGCTTTTGGGACCGGATTTGGTTTTTTTGAGAGGCACAGCATTTTATATGGCAGCTGAATGTTTGATTGAGAGTGTGAAAGAGCCTCCCTCTGATATTTGGGGTTTGGGTTGTGTTGTTTGTGAGACGTTGACTGGGAAATCTCCTTGGGATAGGGTTAGAGTTGGACAGACTGGATCTGTTCGATCTTATTGCTGATGAGCAAGAGTTGCCTCAAGTTGGAGCTTAATGGTTTATTCTTGATTCTACTACCATACCTGCTGTTGGAGCCAAATTGTATATTCTTAAAGTATCTGATAGAACTAGTATCAATCTCAGATTAACAAGGTGTGTTGTTGTCAATGAGCCCACTGGATCCCTAGTTTCTACCTTTGACAAGTTAAACTATGCATTGGTGACATAAGATGAAACCAAGAACCTAGTTATAAGTAGTAATTATGGTTTGTGCAATTTCTCTAATGTCCATAGTGGTGTTAGGTTCATAATTCATTCTGAAATTTTCACCAAATAAATTTGATTGGCCATGGGCTTAATGAGCTTTTGCAATAATATACTTAAAATTTTGGCCAGAATGCCAAATGCTGGTGAGCTACTTTCAAATGCTACTCTCTTGGATAATTTTGGCAGTTTATCATGCTATCTTTTGGTTTGAAATTTCATATTTTTCAGATTTCTTATCATAGTACACTCACTCATATTGATTTATGATGCTTATGACCTGCTTCTTGTTCTTGAAATGCATGTTTAACCTGCTCTAATTGAGGTCTCAAGTGGGGTCCACTTTCAATGAAACTGGGATGAAATATCTTCGCCTTCTTCAACATACTTTGCATCTTTAGATTAGACTGAACATTTATTCAGCAGTAAAATATTGCTCATGTATTATTAGGTTTGCTCAGCTAATTACACTATACTGTTGTTCTTATATAATTTTATTTGTTGCTTCACCTAGAAGCTTGGGAGTGAAAATGTTACATGTAGGTGAGTAAAATTTTAGGGATGAGACAGAATTGCAATAAGGACTTCAATGAGGAAACAGTGATGAATTCTTGTAAACCTGACACACCCCCTGCTAAGAAAGAGAAGATGCAGTACCTCCTTGTAGGCTCTGATGGTTAAGTTAATGAACCGGTGGGAAAAGAAGAGAAATCCCAAAAAGACAAAGTAATAGCTGAAAAATCTCCTAGTACCGTGCTCTTCAGCCTTTTATTCAGAGAAAATCTTTTTGAGTTTTTGCGTCCAAGAGAAAGATGAAAGGAACAAAGGAAAAATGGAGAAGCCAGAGAGAAGTGGCTGGTCTGTTCTGTGCCAAGAGAGAGTCAAAGCAAGAGCTGTAGTCCCTTTTGCCCAAGATCATGAGATACCACAAAGAAGTGTGAGGGAAGGGTGTGGAGTCCACCTTCATGTGAGAGGAAGGACTCATGCATCCAATGCATGGTATATTTTTCCATCTGGGAGAAGTTTTGGGCAAGTGAGAGACCAAAATCTGATTGATGTGACTTTCCCCCCACTACTTTGTAGAAAACCCTTGGCCTAATCTTGCTTATAAACAGTGCTAGTGTTCTCCCTGCAACTTTAGTGTTGTTTAAGAAAAACATTTTATTTATCCTCGTGGTCACACTCTGCATAAAAAAGGCAAGGAAAAATCTTTCTTTTCTCTACTCTGTTTCCTTTTTTAGAAAGGGATACTGATTGTTTGTGTTTATTGTATTTTGTCTAAAACTATGATTCAAATAAGTTATGGATTAGTTGCCCTTATGCCAAATGAGGGGGCTGGGGGTAATTCCTTGTGCTACTTTTGACTGTGTCTGATGTTGTGGATTATATTAAGGCAAGTTCAAAAATTAATGTGCACACCGGATTACCTAATTGCAGAGCAATGCACTAACAGTGGGGTTATATTTAGAATAGAGCAATTTTGCTCTTTTGACTTTCAGATTGACAATTCCTTTTAATATTTCATTAACACGTTTTTTTATAGGTTTTATCGCATTAATTTTCACATTAGTAGTTTTGTATGACTTACCAATCACATACTTAGATATTAATAACACATTGTCTTGAAAAAAAAACTACCAAAGGTAAACAGTTTTGGAGTGGCTGTAACAAGTTGCTGATTGAGTAGGGCTGTAGCAGCTAAGATCCAAGAGGAATTCTTGAGGCATTTTCAATCTAATTTTTCTCCACCTGACAGAAGGGTAGTGCACAACCTTGTTTCTATGTCGCAGGGGCTCCCTATCTCTATGCTGACTAGTGAACAGAACGAGTTCTTGGATAGGGCATTGACAGAGGGGGAAGTTGCTGAGGCAATGAGTCAAAAAAGTGAATGGATAGGCCTTAGATCTGATAGCATACCAGTCTTACTTTATCAGAGCTTTTGGAGCTTAACGAGTAACTCTGTCACTAAAGCTGTTTTATCTTTATTTAATTATACCAGCCTTATTTTATCATTGTTAATTCCCAAAGTGAGTACCCTTGAAACAATTAATGATTATAGGCCTATGAGTCTTTGGTAATGTGGCACATAAAAGATCTTGTCAAAGATTTTAGTTAGCAGACTTAGGCCAGTTTTTAAACTTTATGCTTATCATATTGCTAAAAAAATCCGCAATCCTCTTCCAAAATTGGATCTTGAGCATAGTGTGGTTTGGCCTCATTCTAACTTGGGAGCTTTTGGAGTAAAGAAGGGATATGGTTTAACTAGAGGTATTCCTTAGACAGGACAAACACAAGCTAATTTTATAGTAATCAAGAACACAAACAATAATACATCTGTATACATATACAACAAATAGAAATCTGTAAAACTAAATAGAAAAACTTGCAGACTAGATGTGTATAAAATTGAACAATGATTCTAACCAAGGCTTGTGTTTGACACAATTTCCTTAAGACATTTTACTCCTCACAATTGATGTTTTGAGACTCTTGGACATTTGTCACTTAAGATACAATGACGCACAACAATTAGAAGAAGCCCAACGATCTAAATAATACAGTAAATAAAATTGTGTCTCTTTCTCTCTGTTTGACTCTATGCATAGAAATATATTTTATGTGAAAGAACTTACATTTATTAATGAGGGACAACATAAAAATTAACACACTGGTCATGAATAAAATTTTGTACAAAGACTAATTGACACCAAAAAATAAAAATAAAAATAAATTGTTATACAAATTGGAGGACTCAGCCTCCACAAACCTAAGCCGAGTCCAATGTCTAACCCATGAGCATATAAAAAATAAAATCATAAAACATCTCTTCCTTTCCTACGTGGGACTCAATTATTCTCTATTTTAAACTATGTTCAAGTGGCCACATTATGAGTCAAATCTCAGTCACTCCTTAATGGTTTTTAACAAGTGACCCCATGATATTAATCACCTCACTTAGGAGAATATGTTCCAATTTGGACCCATCTCAAAGGACATGTTGGTATCACATATATTTTGGCTCGAAATTGGCCACTCAACTTGCAAACAACCATTTTTCTAACACTAAATCATGGATTCTCTGAGTGATGATTGGCAGTCAAGAGGCCCAGTTCAAATTTTGAGCAACACTTCGACCCAAACTACTCATAATTTCATTTTTTGTAAAAAAAAAAATTCGATTCCAGCTTGCAATTGAGGAGTTTATCTGCACATGTGCGTGAAAATTAAGCTATGAAGAATTTAAAACTCATCATAACTCATACATAAGGTCATCTCAATAAATAGAGGAGATACTCTCATTTGCAGAAAAAGACTAAAATCCTTTGAAAGTTGTTAGGAAAGAGCCACTAAGGTTATTGCTGATTCTTTTTGTCAATATCATCATTCTACCCCCTTCAATAGCACAAAATTGACTCAAAGGTAGCCATCAATTTAGTGTTACTGCAAATTCAAAAGCTCACCCAGTTCAATATCCTAGTCAACACAGCTATTTAATGAGAAGGAACCGAGGAAGAAGAGATGGAAGAGAAAGGAGAAGGATAATGAGAATTAAGATATAAAAAGACTTTAATACCCTTGTTTTAATGGTGAAACTAAGAGGTAACGACTGCATGATAGGAGCAGTTATATGGTGTACCCGGCATATATGCCGGGTACAACATATAATTTTCGGCATGATAGAGCCCAGCTTAGGCAATAACTCACTGTAGGTAATGGTAAGGGTTCGTTTGATTGGAAGGGTGGAAAAGTAGGAGGATAAAAAATGGTGGGAGGATAAAAAATATTTTAATTTATCCCCTTTTTGTTTGGTTGTGAGTGGAAAAAAATGGAGAGATAGAAAAAGTGAGTTGTTATAAATTTACTCATACACCTTTGTTAAAAAATGATGACCAATTAAAACAAAAAAGTGACAAGAAAAAAACAATCACCCAATTTATTAAAAAATAAAAATCATGTCCCAAAAAAAAAAAAGTCATGTCTAGTTAAAAATAAAAATAAAAAAAATAATAAAAAAAAGGCAACGTCCAGGAAAGGGAAAATAAAAATAAAATAAAAAAAGGAAGCGGCAACATGCCGACTGCCCAGGAAAGCAGAAAAGAAAGAAAAAAAGAAAAAAAGAAAAAAAGAAGAAGAAGAAAGGAAATGGACAATTGTCCATATGCAAGTGCACATGGATATTTTTGTCCATTAAGCAGCCTCATTTTCTTCTTTCAGTTTTCTCTTTATTTTGGGGAGAAAACTTTTTGGTGAGCCCGGAGAGAAAACACCCGGGCCCTACCATTTATTTTCCTTATTCTCCACCCAACCAAACACACTCCAAAAAAAGTTTTCCTTTCCATTTTCTCTCCAAAGTTTTCTATCAATTCTATTTCACATCCAAATAAACACACCCTAAAGGACTTAAACCACAGGTGGATAAAATGTATTAGCCTTTAATAATGTTTTAATGTAAGAGAAATAAATGTATAAACATATGTTTATTCATTTTCTTGAGAAAGAACATATGTTTATTCATCTGTGAAGAAGGAAAAATATTATTCTTGTCATGTTGTGAACATTAATTAAGAATTTAGTTTTTTATTTGTTTAGTTTGTTTTGAAGCATAATGCTACATGATAAAAAATAATTATTCCAAAAAATAAAAAATATCTATAAAGAGTAATAAAACATGAAGTATGAGACCTAGAGTTAGAAATTAATACTCACTAATAACATTTTTTTACCTTTAATAACTTTATTTTTATTTTTATTAATTACTTAATTAAATATGACATGTTCACCTTCTAATTAAACCCATATTGTTTAACGAAATTTAAATCCTCCCTTAATTCCTTTCTTCTACTTCTCCTTGGATAGACGGACAACTTTCAACTGATCTAAACCATTTAACATTTTCTTCTTCATCATCAACACCATTTTTTTAAAAGGCTGAATGAAGATTTATCCCATGTTCTGAGTTATTCAGTGTATAATATAGGTCCCAACATGATAATTTATTGTGGTTAACAAATTCAATAACAATTGAAATGAGAGGATTACTCAATGTTGCTAACACAAATAACATTTTTGGAAAAAAAAAATCTTTACTTTTAGATTAAAAAAATTATATATTTAAAAAAAAAAAATCAGATGTCTGCATTAAAAAAAAAAAAAAAAGAGTAAAAATATAGATTTTTTTATAAATAAAAAATAAAAGGATTACAAAGAGTTCATATTAAACCTTTGAAATCGATTTGGTTGGAATATAATTTTGAGTTTCTTGAAACTTAGGTAATAAAGTTTTAACAAAATTAAATTATTCTAACAATTGATAAGATAAACTAATTTATTAATTAATGAGAATCTAGTACTACTTAGCCTCCACAATTTATCTTACCCAACTTTTATTATTTGATTTTTTATTATAAAGTTTTATTGTTAGTTTAAGTGTATGATAAAGGTAAATCCTAGCCCAAAATTATTAGGTGATTCTATGTTATATGTGTTTATCAAAAAGAATTCTACCTTATCTTATTTGCATTAAAATTATCCCCAAAAAGTAAGTAATCCCCGGAAGGACTTGATTTGAGAGAGTATTTACTCTCTTGATATCATTCTATTAATATGCATCAAATTTTTCATATCAAATTCTTTTTAAAAAAAAATCTCAAGTGAAATCACTCTTTCTTAATTTGGAGTTGAACATATGTTTATGTTTAAACATAAACATAACAGTACAATACAATACAAAACATCATTATAAGCACCACAATGTGCCACATGATGGCCAATGAGAAGGGATGACCTTCATTTAGTGTAACCATGATCCTTCCATGATGGCATTATATGGGGAGAAGGCATCAATTATTAAATTTGAAAATGAATAAGTTTTACATCAAAATGAAGTTTTAAATGAAATTGAATAGGCCCTAATTTTTAAATAAATTTACGAAATTATCTTAAAAACAAATTGGTGTATAAACCTCTATTGGTAGGCATCTGTGTTCGTGTGATACAATATTTATCAGGTTTTGATACGGTTGTTTATTTTAGGCCGACAACAATGGAGTTGGGTGGCTACCAAAAAAAAGAAAGAAAAGGAATTTGCACCCTATGTTGGTTTGTTAAGCATCTTTTGATCGCTTGTAACCTTACTTTTGGTATACTTAGTTGGCTGTATGAAGATCATTGTTTGTTCACTATCAACCATGATTATTATTTTGAAAACTATATCTCTTGTGATTTCTTTGTTAGGCTTGAGCAGCAGTTTGGCTACAGAAAGACATAATCTTTGTGTTAATCGCGACTGGGTTAAGCAATATTTTTGATGTCAGAATGCTTGAAAAACCATGGGAATTTTTCCTAATCCATTCCCAGGATTTTTTACTGCACAAATGAAATAGTGAAATCTCTTTTAGAAGGTATTAAAGATTTTTCTAGTATATTTATATCTGTGTATGTCACTACTCTATCTATACTATGTGATCTATTCAATCTAAACCATTCCCAAATTCAAAATAAGAAATTATCCTATAGAGTTTAGGGCATTGGCAAGTGGAATGACAATTGTGACCAACTTTCTCAACACAAATTACTACAATAGTTTGTATTAATACATTAAACTAATTATTTTTCCTTTTTTTCCTACAATATGATTAAGTTAATTTTTTTTGGGATTTCATTGTGGTATAACTTATTTATATTTTTTCATAAATGAGCTATCTTTGAAGAAGAAAATGACATTCATCAAAAAAAGAGAAGAAAGTGACATCGATTTGTTTTATATATATATATATATATATATATATATATATATATATATACTAGTTTACCTTTATTTTTGTATCTTATCCTTTATGTGCAATATCGTTCTCCAAACATCTACTTAGCATATTCAAATAATGAAAGTATTTTCCATGTAGATGGAGGAAAGGATAATGAAAGTATTTTCCAAGTATTTTCACAAAATGAAAGTATCCTTTAGGGTGTCTCAACATGTTTGGATTTTTGAACATCATATGTTTGTATATATGTTAGTATATTGACCCAGCTTGAAAACCTTTCCATGGATTCTAAGCATTGAGAAATTTTTTAAAGGTTAAGTACTATTCCCATAACAAATTTTGACTCTAAATTTTCCTTGTTTCTCATGAAGGATAAAAAATTATAAGGATCAAAGATGGAAAAAATTAATTTAGAGTTGATTATATATTTAGACATATGTTTAAACACAAATATAACAATTAAATGTCAAACATAACTATAAGTGCTACAATAGAATGAATTAACATTTTAAGGGTCCGTTAGTTGGAAGGATGGAAAATGCAAAGAGGATAAAAAAGTGGGAGGATAGAAAAGATTTTAGTTTCTCTCATTTGTGTTTGGTTGGAAAGGAGGAAAAGTGGATGAATGGAAAACTTTTTTGTTTTGTTGAAAATAAAGTTTGTATAAATTGACCATAGTGTCCTTATTAAATAAAATAGAAGGTAACACATTATACTTTTTTTAAAAAAATTATGTATAGATAGACATTAATTAAAGTATAAAAAAAAAGCATAACAAAATGTTTTTTTTTTAAAGAAGAACAAAAAAAAACCAACCAAAATTAATGAGAAAATAAACATATGAAGCACAAAAAAAAGAAAAAAAAGAAAGCTACACATCCAGAAAAAGTCAAAGAAAATAAAAAGAAGAAAAGAAAAGAAGCTACGTTCAGACAAAAGAAAAGAAGAAAAAAATAATAAAAAATGAAAACCATCACGTCAGTAACAAAGAAAAAGAAAATCAAGGAAAAAAAAAAAAGTCAACACTTCAGTAACAAAGGAAGAAAAAATGAAAGGAAAAAATAAAAAGCCAACACATTGGAGATTTGAAGGTGAATTTTAAGGGTATTTTTGGAAGCTTATTTTATGAGTTTCTTTCTCTCAGTTTTCTCTTTATTTTGGAGAGAATTTTTTGGTGGGCCAGGAGAGAAAATACCTGGTCCTCACCATTTATTTTCCTTCCTCTCTACCCAATCAAACACTCTAAAAAAGTTTTCCTTCCTATTTTCTCTCCAAAGTTTTCAATCTTCCCTATTTCACTTCCAAACAAATACACCCTAAGTCAATTCTACTAACATTATTTCCAAAAAAAAAAACACATTATTAACATTTATTAATTATAAGATATCAAATTGAATAACAAAATTTTAAAAAAATTTTAAGATTAAGGGTTTTTGTTCAGATTTGACCTCGCTTAGAGAAAAAATGAAGTTCATATAGACTAATGTCGCGTGGCCTAATTTAGCCAAAATAATGTTAACTAATATTTAAAAAACTAAGAATTATTCCCCAACTAAAAATCTATATAAAAACAACAACAAAACCTTAGTCCCAAATTTTTGGGATCAGCTATAGATCCTAAACATATTAGTTAGAGTCAACCATATACATTATTTTTCTCCATTTTATTTGCAGTAATACTCTTTGTTACTTTCTTAACCAATAAGAAAGATATAGTTTTAGTAAGAAAGATATAGTTTTAGTTGTATAGTTTAATTTAGGTAAAACTCAATTAGTTTAGTTTTAAGAAATTCAAATTTTCACTGAAACTAAAATTATATAAATTCTATTAAAAAAAGAATATAATTTCATATTTATTTTAATTATTTAATCATATACCATAATTATATAATTTAATATAATAATACTTGCAAACTAGAAACTATCTCTACTAAATATCTTCATTATATTATGATAGCTTATTTAGTTTCAAGTGAATCACTAATTATTATGATAATTTTGATCATATTTGTAGAATATATAATTTTTGTACATATTAAATTTTTAATTAATCCATGCATCATAATAATAATAATAATAATAATAATAATAATAATAATAATAATAATAATAAAAAGAAAAGAAGTTATAATTCTATAATTAGTAGCTTTTAGCAAACTCAAATCCGCCATAGATTTTTAGTCACGATAGTCAATCCAAAGGTTTGTTCCTTAATAGCTGTTTTTCCAAATTTATCTAAAACTTAGGGGAAAAAATCCTTTTAATTTTATGACACTAAAAAAGATGAATGAATGAAAAATAAAAGAGGACATAGAAGAAGAAAGAAGAGAAAACAAATTGCGTCTATTTAAATTTTAAAAAATGATATAAGAGATGAGGCGGTGGCGACTTCAGGAAGTTTTTTGAGGGTGTTCATTAAGAAATTTAAATTATACTAAATCTAATAAAAAGATAACTTCATGCTTTGAAAAAACACACACACGCGCAAACACATAAAGTCTTACAGTTTCCTTTTTCGAATTTTCTTATTTTGAAATCGTTACATGATAGTCTCATTATCAATGTTGCAAGCTATATCTCTTCAAAAGTTTAGTTAAATAAAGTTTTCTTAGACTTTTCATTTTTATTTGTAAGGACCTAATATATTGTTAAGGGGACCAAAGTTTAAGGTCAAAGTTTGGTTATAAACTTAGTTGTAGCTTAAGGCTACAATTCTCACTAAACAAATTAACATTGCTACATATTTTAAAAATCTAACAACTGAATTGCATGTTCTCTATGTTTTTAAAGCACGTGTCAAATTTCATGTCAATCGGACGTTATTTACTATTCGATCCCTAAACTTATTTTTTATGTATAATTTTAAACTATAAAAATTTGAAATTTAAACATTTGATTGACGACATAACTATTAATCTTTTCTCTTCTTAAAATTTTTTAAGTATGAAAAATATAATAAGAAAATATAATTAAATGGTGGATTTGTTAAAATTCATATTCAATAAAAAATATATATATATTGATTGGAGTTGTAGTCTTAGTTTACAATCAAGCTTGTTGCCAAAATTTGTCTAAAATTTATTTATGTTGGACCTAAAAAATATTAAGGGTAATCACAATGTTTTTTTAAGGATAAAAAAACCATAATTTTTTAAAATTTATATATAATTATTATTATTTTTTATAAGTCAAAGTGGTCGTGTGACCACCCTCGAATGAAGAGCCCGCCTGAGATGAGGAGGAAAATAGAGTGTGTCTATTTAAATAAGGATAAGAGATAAAGATGAAACTAGAGTTATATTATACATTTTCAAGTATAACTGTTGCACTTTTTTTTTAAATACAATTTATGTCTTGTTTCTCTTTCATTTTGTGTTGTTTTTTGACGCCTGACAGTTGAGAATCTTGAGATATTTGATGTACTTTGCTAGTTAAACCTCTTTTTTGGAAAGCAACAATTCCAACCGCTCCACATTGCATGACTTGTAATTTCCTTATATCAGTAGGGACTTTGTCTCACAATTGAGGTGTGTTGTAATTTGTAAGAATAATGGTTTCTCTCTCTCTCTCTATTGCTTTAGTATTTGGCAATTTGGATCAGGTAGATTTGTGTTCTAGGTATGATATCTATTTGCATTAATTTTTCTTCTATTATTTGTAGTGTACTCCTATGAGCAGAGGATTCGTACGGCAATTTTCTTGTATGGCTTTCTATAGTATGGCAGCAAGTACTCCTATAGCAACTCGTATGGCAATTTTCTTGTATGAAGAAAATTTCCATATGAGTACTTGCTTTTTAACGGATTGCTGTCTTACTTTTCATCTATTTTTTGTTTTCTACTCCTAATCCTATCATATTTCAACTATTTCTAGTAACATCAGTTAAATGCTGAACTGGGCTCGGGTGTTGTTTGTATTTAATGTCAATTACTTGCTGCCAAATACTTGATTTTTTTCTACTCCCTGATATTTGAAAAGGTTTACTAACTTAGCTAGTTCTACCTAATTTAGGAAAGCGCCAATCCAACAAATGCACTTTGCATGCGCTGTTTTCTAAGGATTTCCAGGTAAGATCTCTGTTGTGAGTTGCTATATTGGTAAATTAGGAGCTCCCGCAAATTAAAATAAAAAAGAAGCAAGGGAAGAAACCAGTGATCTAGAGAGTTAGGAGGAAATGTTCTCATTCTTAATTCAGAATCTTGTAAAATAGTTCCCTGTTTGTAGCTTGTACACTATTGTTTGTTTTATAAATTTAGATTATTGGTAGCATATAAACTATATTTGAGGAGCATCTCATATACCTTCTGTGTCAATGCTGCTGTTTGCAATTTTCTTGTATCAGCAGAGGATTCATCTCATTATATAATTTGAAAGTGGCGTTGTACCTTGTAAAAATAATGCTTTAAGTACACACAGCAAGTAATTAACTTTCATCTATATTTGTTGTGTACTCCTATCCTATTTCACCCATTTCTAGTTCCATAGGTTCAATGCTGAACTGGGTTTGGCTTTTGTTTGAGTTAATGTATTAAACTTGATTACTTTCTGCCAAAAAATTTAGTAAATAATTGTTTGGTTTCTGAGGTTTTTTTTTTTTTTTTTTTTTGGGCCTTCATATGTGGGGATTAGACAAAAGCTTAAGGTTTTGTTTTCCCAAATTCTGGCTACCATGTGTTGCTTTCATATAAAATCATGATCCTGGACAGCAGTACAGGCACTTAGGATGCAAAGTTTGATGAAAGAGAGAGTCTAGAAGGTACAGGGTATTACTGAATCAATAGCAACAATACCACCCATATTTCTGTTGCCACGGATGGCTGTCACCCACAATCTGCACTCTATTCACTACTGAATGATCTTCTGTTTGAGCTAAGAAAAGAAGGTATAGAAGAATCTTCTTTTCCTTCCAAAGGCTATGGAAAACAATAGGTAGTATCAATCTAAGATTAGGTGAAAAAACTACTTTATAACTTCATCTATGTTAATAACTAGCACCCTAACCTTTTTACAAAGCTACTCAATCTCAGATTAAAAAGGTGGGTTTCGCATTGTTCAAGATATAGCTTATCTCAACCCTTGTTGATGAGCTTTGTTATCCACTGGATCCCTAGTTTCTACATTGGACAAACCTTATTTTATATGTCTTTGACAAGTTAAACTATGTATTTTGTAACATAAGATAATATCTAAAATCTAGTTATAATTAGTAGGCTTGCGTAATAGGTCTAATGTCCACAGTGGTGGTAGGTTCATAATTCATTTTGAAAATTTCACCAAATTAGTAGGGTTGGTCATGGGCTTAATGAGCTCTAGCATTACTTCTGTGGACCTTACTTTGAAGTTTTGGGCAGAATGCCAGATGATGGTGGGCTACTTTCCAATGCTACTCTCTTGGACAATTTTTGGTACTTCCATCAATTTTGCTGTCTCTTGTTTTGTGATTGCACGTTCTGCAGATTGGTAGTACAATCACAGAATCACTCATATCGCTTTAATGCTTTAAGATGCTAACTGAACCAAAAATAGCATTACTCTACTTATGAGTTTTGGCACGTCTTCTTGTTGGGAAGACTTCTTTTCCAGAAAAGCACATTTAACTTGCTCTTATTGAGGTCCCCAGCGGGCCTCTTCCTATGAAGTTGGGATGAAAGATCTTGGCTTTCTTCAGGTTTGATTGAAAATTCATTCCTGAAACCTTTAATGCTCTCTGATTTTCAGCAGTAATACAGTGCTCATTTAATATCTTAGGTTTGCTCAGCTAATTTCACAGTACTCTTATTCTTATACAACTTTATTTGATGCTTCACCTGGAGGCTTGGGAGTCAAATGACACTTTGTAGAACACCCTTGGCCTAATATTGCTTATAACAGCACTAGTGTCCTTACTTCAACTTCAATGTAGTTTTGCAAAGCATTTTTTTTTTTAAAATCCTTGTGGTCATTCTTGTTGGATAAATACATGTTTGTATCGCATACAAAACATACGCAGCGGAAAATTAACGGATCTACTTCATTCGCAATTGATAACATGTATTACGTAAGTTTCAGAATTTAAGAACAAGAAAGCATACCTTGGTGCGGTGAAATTCAAAACAAAAGATTAAAAGTCCTTGGGAACACTTTTAATTTTCACTCCAATTTCACTTAATGCCCAAGATGTGTGGTCTCTCAATCAGTTTCCAAGGAGAGAATAAAGAGTGTCCAACACTCACATACTAAGTATTTTATTTCTTAGGAGAACTTTCTTATAAAAGACCTTATGAAAACATTAATGAAATTCTGTATGTTTTTTTCGTTATATACAACTGATTATCTAATTGGGCTAGCCTTTTGGGCCATTCTAATTGGGCTCAAGTATGTGGCTTGGAGTGGGACCAAAAGGGACCAATAAGACACTAGCTCCAATGGGCCTTGGGCTTTTCTATCAACTTTTGACAAGTCCAAAGTTACCATTAACTATATTTAATACCACTATATAAATATAGTTGCACTCTAAGCCTTATCTATAAATTATATCCCAAGACTTTATTGTACATGCAACCCTTCATTAAAATATTCGTAGTAATACAAAATCACAAAAGTAGACTGCTACTTTGAAGATTATTACATCTTAATTCTTGAGTACTCGGTTTAATCATTTACGTTATTCATCATATATTTATGAAATCCAATTTCATAAATATATACTTTAGTAATTCTTTACTAAAGTAGTTGGGCCCAACACTCTGAATAACCAAACTCATTAAACTTATCTCAAGGGAATATTTTATATCTCCATTAAGAGATTATGAATTCCATCTTGAGAATATATGTTCCATCAACACTAAATGCGGCTGCCCAACATACTGAGATTTTGACCGTGACTTATAGATCTCATTCCTGATATATCAAAGTAACTTACACCTTATGATCAAGTCCATTATTCTCTCAGGAATTAGAATTGATGTAAATAGAAGTCGTGAGATTTATTATTCATTTGACAGTCGTTAGAAGAATAATAAATCTTACAGCGGTCCAGTTCAATATGTCTTAACTCTTAAAACATATCAACTACAAGTCTCCACTTCCATGATCAAGACAAATCATCTTAGTTGATATGTTATAGTATTCACAGATGAAACGCCCAATTTCATCACCGACTACGAACTAAAATTCTGAGTTTACAAAGAACTTATGATTTATATCTTCTGTGACTAAATCACATAAATCACATACTATGCATCTCATGGACTAAGATAATGTCTCATTAGTTCATTTATAGATAGTCTCATATAATTAAACTATTTAATTATTTATGACATGCCAATAAATTGGATTTTAGAGCACAAAACCCTAACAATCTCCCACTTGCCCTCAAAGGCAATTTACCATATATCCGACACTTATCTCCCTTTAGAGTAATTCATAGTCACTCCAAGGCAAGGTTTGGAAACAAGTTTCAGCTAGATTTATTGCATAAATTATCTTTTCTACTACTACTTCTCAAGTACTCATATCTCTCTTATGAGATAATACTTACACTTAATGTGTATCTTCACTACCTAGGATGAACACATATCTTGAAGTCCAACTTCATGAATCACAATCAAACTACAAGTCAGTTTTTGTACATCCAGTATCTATCAAATCCTCACTTTTGTGGACAAACATTTAATCCCTCATTGTCCTAAGATATATGAGTATATGCTTTACTCCCATTAAATTAAGTGATCTTTGATTCAATTGATATTTTCTTACCATGCCTACCGCAAAATAGATATTTAGCCTAATATTTAACATAGCATAAAGACTTCCTATCGATTTGATATAAGGAACCGTCTTAATATGCTTTTTCCTTTTATATGTCTTAGGACTATAGTCCTTTATAAAGGAACTTCATACTTAAAAGGAAAGAATCATTTCTTAAAATATTACATGCTATACTTGGCTAGAATATAATCTATTTAAGCAGTTTGAGATAGACCCAACATCTTAATTTCTGAATTTTAACAAAGTTTAATTCTTAGGATGTGACTAGTCTTTTTCAAGTACTTTATATCAAACTGGACTAGACAACAAAAACTCTATTGATGACAATAACTTTACATCATTTTAAATGATTAGAATGTCATCAACATACATTAAGAAATTTATTATTCTATATGGCTTTACATACACCTAAGGCCTTTTAATACTTGATCAAAATCAAACAATTTGATTTCTTGATCAAAGATGATATTTTATGATTCATATACTTGCTTTAGTCCATAAATGGAATTTAAGCAACTTGCATACTAAACACTATTGGTTCTTTGCTATGTACAAGTCTAGTTACATCATATAGATGTCTTTCTCAAGATTGCTACTAAAAGAAGCTTTCTTGATATCCATTGCCATATTTCATCCAAATGAAATATAATGGATAAGAGAATCTAGATAGAGTCAAATTTGACTATTGGTGAAATTTTTTTTTTCATAATCAAACCATTTCTTTCTGAATAAATCTTTTCGCCACTAGTCTTGACTTTGAAGGTTTGCACCTTCAAATCTATCAATCTCATTTCCTTATAGACCTATTTGAGAGCAATTAATGCCACTAGGCCCCTCTACAAGTTCTAGACTTTAAATAAAATCTAATTTTATTCACATAACCTTGATCCAATAATTCATATTCATATCATCTATGGCCTCTACGTAGAACCGAGTATCAAATTCATATCCTTGTGAAATGACTTCAAAAGTTTATTCCAAAAGTATGAATTTGCAATCCTCCCACTACTATATTGTATCGGTGTACTAGCTATATATATATAGAATAATACATTGTGGTGTATCTAATACAACCATCTCATTTCTAAATGTATTTTATAGTTGTCTTACAAAAAATTCTGACATTTTCTTCTAGAACAATTCTTTAAGATTATTCACATAGTTATCATCAAGAACTTTGTATTTGTACTTTACAAACATCTTGTAAGAACTTTGTATTTGTACTTTACAAATATCTTGTCTTCTTTATGACCACTAAAATAATTTTATGCAATTCCTTTTGGATACCCATCATAAACACACATTTTTTTACTTTTTGATTTCAATTTGTCAGACTTCCTTTCTAGCACAAGTGCTGGACATTTCCAAAAGTGAAAGTATCATATACTAGATTTTCATCAAATCCACAATTTTACAAATGTCATAGGAACAAACTTTTGAAATCAGTTATAGAAAATGTATAGTAATTATTAGAGTATATCTCCAAAAGAAATAAGCAAATGGAAATACTTATCATGTATTTTATTATTTCTAAAAGAGTCTTATTCCTTCTTCATGTATGCATTGACTTAAAGAAGTCATTAATACTATATTCATTTACAATAAAAGAGTCCCAGATCATATTATCCTCTAAATAGAATTCATATATTGAGAATATTACAAAAATAATGGTTCTAAAAGCCCATTTTTCATCAATCTTGAATACCATTTAGATTAATAAAATCTAGATAAGTGCCAAAACATCAATACCAAAGGATGAAAACTTTCTCTTTAAAAAGTAAAACATGTAAATTCGCATCTAGAAAACAATTATGGACAAAACTTAGTTTAACCAAACCAGAAACACTTTCTTTTGGTTGTACTTTTGAGTCTAATTTCCTTTTGGCAACTACTAGAGCAACTTGCTTGCCCAACTGTTTGGTATTATAATTCCTCTTCTTATCACCTTTACCTTTTGGTTTAAGCTAAGAATTTGAATTAAATCATATTGATCATAGCCTTAGCTTTTAGGATGTCTTCCGTTGTGTAGAACTTACTCATCAATTCAGATAATATAAAAAGAATTTATTTTCAAAACAATCTGAATTGATCAAATGATTCTAACAAGGACTTGTGGATCATATCCATATGAGATTAACATTTAATCTCTACATTCAAGAATTCCAATTCATTTTAAAATAAAAATAATTTCATAAAATGATATAGAATTAGAACTCCTTAAGCTTTTCTTAGCACTCAATATGATTCATACCAAAACATCTCATTTAAACTTAATATAAAGTCTAACTCTAGTTCTAACTCTTGCATCTCATACTGTAGCACAATTGAGATAGAAGCCAATGTAGCATATTAGCATTTCAATGGAGACTATGATCATATCATAAGTTATCTTCCATCAATGCATTATGCATAGGAAATTATGACAATGCTGAATCAAAACATATTTATGTACTTCAGCTCTTTTAAGCACCATGTCCAAAAATTTTCTTAGTTAATGTAATTCATTTAAAATAGTAGGTAGAGAACAAAATTATGACAAATTTATTTTGAGACTATGAACATAATTACAGGGACATTATATTTTGCATCCATAACCATATAGTATGGAACCCGAAAAAACATACTATACTAAGTGCAACGACAACCCAATTTATGTCTATAATTCCTTGGTAGCAAGTTTATCATAAACACATTAATTGATTGAGAACTATTCTCATTATTAGTGCTATTATGATAACTCTTATCATACACTAATAATATGCCGTATTATCTTTAGCCTCTAAGTAATAATGACATAGCTCCTTTGAGAGGTTGACATTACACTTAGTCTAGTGTACACCATTATCTAGAATGATGTGTAGCCATATTTCATCTCCCTTTATAGTGTTTAAACTTGTAGTACCATGAAACAAAACACCCTCCTTTGGGATCGCGAGGCATATACACCAAGACGAGGTGCTTGTTCACACTACTTTAAACGGGTAAGTTCAGTCTTGTAGTACTATGAAGTAAACACCCTCCTTTGGGATCGCGAGACATATACGCCAAGACGAGGTGCTTACCCACACTACTATAAACCGATAATGGAGGCCGTGAGATCCAACCCTTGTATCTCTCTCCCACTAGAAATTTTAAAACAAGTGGATTGTCTTAAAATCATTGTGATCTAATCACAATTTTAACCCTACACATTAAATGTGTTTAATTGTTTAAATTCAATGTGATGTAACTAAGTCACGTCACAATAGCGTAACGAACATTCGCGCAATCACAAAGAAGTTTAACCTTGTAATCCGTGAAATAAATACCCTCCGCATGGAATGCAAGACTCGAAGTCAAGACAAGGTAGCTATTCACATTACAATAAACTTAACAAAAGGGTTATTTCAGCACTCCCACTCATTATTTGGGTTTTTTTTTAAATAATTGTGATCTCATCACAACTAATAACCTTGCACTTGTTGAAAACTCTAATCTCATTAGAATCACTAACTAAAATGGAAGTCCTAAACTATTTAGGATTCCTTAAACACTATTGAATCAAAAATTAGTTATATAAAACTCTATTCTTAACTTATTTGATAAAGTATTCTAATCTCATTAGAAACTATATACCTTTTAATTAAGCTTTAATCTCATTAAAACTTCTAATTAAAATAAATTAAGTTAAAGACTTTAATCATACAACAATTCCAATCTCATTAGAATGTTTCTTAAAAGACAAGTCCCAAACTATTTAGGACTAAGAGTTCTATTTAACTAATACATTTGATCTCATTAGGTCTTTTAGTTAGAATCATGTGTAATCTAATCACACATTGCATTGCACTTTCTTTATGTGAAAACACTTAGAAAAAATTCAGATTTTCTTTCTTTCGATTGATCGAAAATGCCCCTCGATCGGTCAAAAAAATTAAGAAATTCGAACTTGACCACCTGACTTCTTCGATTGATACTCGATCGCCTCTCGATCGATCGAAAAACAAATTCGATCAATCGAATAGCAATTGAAAATCAATTTATTTAAAAAGTCTGATCACTATTTCACTCGATCGATTGAAAGTGATTTTCGATTAATCGAAACTCGTGAAACTCGAATTTCCAGAAATTTTCTAAGGCAGTTTTCTATGGTTTTTCTTGAACAAACAACTAACATACGAACATGATAGTCAGAGAATGATATCAAAACTGAATTTCATTGATGCTATAGCCTTAAAGATCAATTTAACATACTTAAATTCAAATTTAAACAACATCATAACACCAATATTAGTTTTTATCAAACAATAATATCAATGATCATGTAGAAAATTAAATATATAATCTTTTAACAACATGAAATTACTTTCTCTAATTCCAAAACTCACAAAACATGTTATACAGATTCGAAATTGAAGACCGCTCTGATACCATTTGTTGGAAAAATACATGTTTGTATCGCATACAAAACATACGCAGCAGAAAATTAACGGATCTACTTCATTCGCAATTGATAACATGTATTATGTAAGTTTCAAAATTTAAAAACAAGAAAGCGTACCTTGGTGCGGTGAAATTCAAAACAAAAGATTAGAAGTCCTTGGGAACACTTTTAATCTTCACTCCAATTCCACTTAATGCCCAAGATGTGTGGTCTCTCAATCAGTTTCCAAGGAGAGAATAAAGAGTGTCCAACACTCACATACTAAGGGCTCGTTTGGTTTAGGGGTGTTTCAGTTTTCATATCTCAGTGCTCAATTTTCATATCTCAAACTCAAAACCCATAACTCATCACCCAAACTCCACTGTCACTCAAAAATTCCAACACTTTTGTTTGGTCACAAAACTCAGTCATGTATCTCAGTTTTTAACTTCACTTTTTGCCAAAATGATGGACCCACCCACTGACACTACACAGAAGAATATGGTTGCTACCCGCGTCTTCAAACCCAGCTACACTGAAACCCAGCTCCACCACCACCAACGGCAAACCCTTCATCCACCACCATCAACCAAGCTCCACCTCCACCACCACCAACGGCAAATCCAGAAATCCACAACCACAACCACCACCACCAATAGCCTTTAACACAACCACAACCTCCACCAAAAAATCCGAATGAATCAAAAATCCAAACCCACCAACAGCCCTCAACCAAATGTGTTTGATTGAAGAAGAAAAAAAAGAAGAAGAAAAAAGAAGAAGCATCAGGTCTCACCGCGTTACAGCCATCACCGCGTGAAGAAAAAAAAAAAAAAAAAAAAGAAGCAGCTAAGAGAAGAAACCAGAGTGAAGAAGAAAGAAAAAAGAAAAGAGACCCAAATCACGGCGAAGGGTCTGGTCTGATGTCCACGACGAAGTACAAGCTGATGTCCACGGCGAAGGGTCTGGTCTGAGCTTGGATCGGAGACCTAAATCACGAGCTTGGATAAGAATCCTTCGATCGGAGATGAACCAATCTAGGCTAAGCTTGATGGTGACGACATCGAAGACCCAAATCACGACTTGTGGTTGATCGGAGACCCAAATCGCTGAGCTTGATGGTGATGACTTATGGTTGCTCGTGGTGGTGAAGACTGGCGTGGTGGTGGCGGCAGCTTGTGGAGGAGCAATGAAGGGCAGTGAGAAGAGAGAGCTCTAGGTAAAAGAAAACAAAAATGAAGAAGGAGAAGAGACAGAGAAGAATCAGTTGGAGAGAGAGACGTTACTTGATGGGACAAGTCATACGGGTGGGCTCCACGAGGTCAACAATTTTACGGAATTGCCACTGAGTTATGTAACTCAGAAACTGAAAACACCAATTTGGTGTTTCTAGTTTTCTGCACTGTAGCTCAACTCATAACTGAGTTTGAGTGATGAAAACAGGGAGAAGAAATCAAGCCAAACACAATATTTTCAGTGGGTCCCACGCAATTCTCAGTTTGAGTGATGAGAACTGAGTCATATGACTCAAAACAGGGGTAATCCAAACAAGGCCTAAGTATTTCATTCCTTAGGAGAACTTTCTTATAAAAGACCTTATGAAAACATTAATGAAATTCTGTATATTTCTCTCCTTACATACAACTGATTATCTAATTGGGCTAGTCTTTTGGGTCATTCCAATTGGGCTCAAGTATGTGGCTTGGAGTGGGACCAAAAGGGACTAATAAGACACTAGCTCTAATGGGCCTTGGGCTTTTCTGTCAACTCTTGACAAGTCTAAAGTTACCATTAATTATATTTAATACCACTATATAAATATAGTTGCACTCTAGGCCTTATCTATAAATTATATCTCAAGACTTTATTGTACATGCAACCCCTTCATTAAAATATTTGTAGTAATACAAAGTCATGAAAGTAGACTGCCACTTTGAAGATTACTACATCTTAATCCTTAAGTACCCGGTTTAAACCTTTACGTTATTCATCATATATTTATGAAATTCAATTTCATAAATATATACTTTAGTAACTCCTTACTAAAGTGGTTGGGCCCAACACTCTAAATAACCAAACCCATTAAACTTATCTCAAAGGAATATTTTATATCTCCGTTAAGAGATTATGAATTCCATCTTGAGAATATATGTTCCATCAACACTAAATGCAGCTGCCCAACATACTGAGGTTTTGACCGTGACTTATAGATCTCACTCCTGATATATCAAAGTAACCTACACCTCATGATTAGGTCCATTATTCTCTCAGGAATTAGAGTTGATGTAAATAGAAGTCGTGAGATTTATTATTCATTTGACAGTCGTTAGGAGAATAATAAATCTCACAGCGGTCCAGTTCAATATGTCTTAACTCTTAAAACATATCAACATATCAACATATCAACTACAAGTCTCCACTTCCATGATCAAGACAAATCATCTTAGTTGATATGTTATAGTATTCGCAGATGAAACGCCCAATTTCATCACTGACTACGAACTAAAATTCTGAGTTTACAAAGAACTTGTGATTTATATCTTCTGTGAATAAATCACATAAATCACATACTGTGCATCTTATGGACTAAGATAATGTCTCATTAGTTCATTTATAGATAGTCTCATATAATTAAACTATTTAATTATTTATGACATGCCAATAAATTGGATTTTAGGGCACAAAACCCTAACAATTCTCTCCTAAATGGGCTAGTTAGGTATTTTGAGACTGATTTTTGTGATTTTCAAACTCATTTTCTTTTAGATTAAGATCCATTATATCACATCTCAGTTTCAGGACATTCTGGCATTTTACCCTTAATTTTTAAAAAATTTGGCAATATGCCCCTGAATTCAAACTATATAGGGGCGTGCCCCTGTTTCGATACTCGATTACCTTAAAATCGAGTTTCAATTAAATACTCGATTTGTAGAAAATCGAGTTATACCCAATCAAACTTTAAAAAAAAAAAAAAAATGCATGGAACTCGAGTTCTTGGAAATCGAGTCCCATGCAAAAAAAAATTTAGTGTGATCGCCCCATACAAGGTTCAGGGAGCCCTATAGTGACGTTTTTAAGCCCTATAGTGGCGTTTTTCTACATTTTTTTTTTTATAAGTGTGATTACCCCATACTAGGTTTAGGGAGCCCTATAGTGGCATTTTTAAGCCTTATAGTGATGTTTTAAAGCCCTATAGCGGCGTTTTCCTGCAAATTTTTTTTTTCTTAAGTGTGATTGTCCCATGGCAAGTTGAGGGAGCTCTATGGTGGCATTTTTTAGCCCTATAGTAGCGTTTTGGAACTCGATCTCCATAAAATTGAGTTCTATGCTTTTTTTTTTTTTTTTTTTTTTTTTTTTTTTTTTTTTTTTTTTTTAAGTTTGATCGGGCATAACTCGATTTTAAACCAATTGAGTTTTTCATTGAAACTCGATTTTAAGGTAATCAAGTTTCGAATCAGGGGCACGCACCTAAATAGTTTGGAAACAGGGGCATATTGCCAAATTTTTTAAAAATTAAGGGTAAAATGCCAGAATCTCCCTCAGTTTCATATCATTGCAGTTTAATGTACTATTGCCATCATATTGATAATTTTGGTACTTTGTCCCTCCATTTGTATTTGTAGTATATAATGTCCTAAAATGGATGAGCATGTTGGGTCTGACTTCTGGTAACACATGTCATCCAAAAATCTTCATTGCCTCATGACTTCTTGATCCTATAGCTTGCTTATATGGGTGATTTTACTCTTTAATTTCACTGTAAAAAGGAAAAGGAAAAAGATACTGATACGTAATTATTGACAATGAAGAAATGTATTATGTTATTGATTCTGTTTCTACATTTAGTGCCACAAAGCACTTAAGCATCTCAAGTGAGGTGGATCAAAAAGGAGCTCATCTGATGGTGGAACAATTTTGGACAATAATCCTATGTTAATTCAGACTAACTTAACTTCATTGTTAATCCCAGACTAACGCCATTGTTAATCCCAGACTACTTGTAAAATCAAAATTAGGATTCCTTGTAGAAACCTTTGCTGTCATTAGTTTTTTCCATGTTAAAAGACAAGGTAATTATGTAGTTCACAACTTAGCTACCCATGCAAGATATTTTTTAGGTTTATCGGTATGAATAGAGGATATTCCACACATCTTAATGATGTAATCTTAGCCGATTTGGCGAATTTGTCTTAACGAGAGTTACAACCTTTTTCTCAAGAAGAATTCCTAACACAATTTAGACTACGATAGTACAAAGGATTGGGGTCTCAATTCTATCTCTTGACTAGGAACAATTCTTGGGCTTTGAAGACCATTTGATCTATATCTCTAACAAAAAAAAAAAAAAAAAGATCTATATCTCTAACAGAAACAATTTGCGAAGATAAGACACAACATCATTGTAATTTTAAAAAGAGAAATGCTACGTTCACGACATTTTTATAACAAATCATAGGTGGTTAACTGTTATTAATTCAAATTTGAACCTAACATTAAGATTACTTTTTTGCCTCAACAATAACAACCTGCCACTTAAGATTTGTTGTAAAAAAATTGTGGACATATAATTTCTCTTTTAAAAAATAGGAACTATTTGAACATGTTATTGGAAGTTTAAGGACCGAAAACATAGTTTGTCTATTAAATTGTTGTTGTACCAAACATCTCACTGAACATTATTTGGAGTCTACAAAATATACATAATTTATCTTATGGTCATTTAAAAATATATGCATATTTCTACTTACACGTGACAACGTACATGTCCCTTTAGTTCATTGAATAAAAGCATTGGAGGATGTTATATATACTAACAAATTAATCAGACCAAAAAGTTCATATATAATGATGTAACATCATGGAAAATTCTTGGAATATTAGGCTGTGTATTAGACATATCATTGAGGAAATTGATAATGAATAAAAAATAATATGACTTTGAGTCGTGTTGACCACACTCTAGCTGTTTTTTAGGGGATAAGTGTCCACACTTGAAAGAGCTTGTTGTCGAGTTAAGACTAATTTACCTCTAGAATACAACAAATCTATTAACTGCAAAAAAACAAATATAAAATTTCATTTTAACAGAATTTCTTACTAAAATTGTGAATGATCTAGCCTATAAACAATTATCTTTTAAAAATCAATTATTTTGTATTAGATAAAAAATTTACCGATTATGATCTAATGCATCCCATCTTATGTTAATAAAATAAGAAATTACTATATGATCCTGATCATACGTGTATCCAAAGAGTGTCACATGCCTTGCAAGCATATATATGCATATATATATATATATATATATATATATATATATATTTTAGAGCTATGTATCTATAGATTCTCTAAATCATTTTATTTATTGGTATTTGTATTACACCGTATGCCGACAACATATTTTGTGAACTTTCAATATGAGATATGCCTTAAAACACACTTGATTATATCTATATTACAATAGTATATTAATATTAATTAAAAGGTTTACATTATTTACTATTAGATCTGTGATCAGATCCCTCTATATATACCACCACCTCTTTCTATCCTCTATCTATACTAGCTCTTATAAACCTTTTGATAAATCAAAACATTCATCAATGGGGATTCGAGTAGTCTTTCTCCTCACTTTGGCCTCCCTCTACTTTTCAGGCAAGCTATTTCAATTTTCATCTCTCTTTTTTTCATCAAACTTTACATCAATTTAAGTACATTTTCACATAAATTAACCAACTATGATATTCTGTTGACTATAAGATACAATGATTTTAATTAATGCATGCAATACGTGAACTCATCCCCCCCTCCCCTCTTTGAATTTTACAAATATTTCTGATTATGTGTTTTGTACATAGGGGCTCACTCAGCTACATTTGCAATCACAAACAACTGCCCATTCACAATCTGGCCAGGAACCTTAACTGGCTCTGGCGGTCCTCAGTTATCTCTATTAACCGGTTTGGAGTTAGCATCCGGTGCTTCATCCTCTCTTAATGTCCATCCCCCATGGTCTGGTCGGTTTTGGGCACGATATCAATGTTCTAAGGACCACTTTGGAAAATTTAGTTGCAGCAGTGGAGACTGTGGATCAGGTCAAATAGCATGCAATGGTGCTGGTGCAATTCCACCAGCATCCCTAGTGGAATTCACAGTTGCAACAAATGGTGGACGAGATTTCTATGATGTTAGTCTTGTGGATGGCTTTAATTTGCCAATCTCAGTAACCCCCCATGGTGGAAAAGAAGGGTGTAATGCCATAAGCTGCAGAGCTAATCTGAACACAGTTTGTCCTCTCGAGTTGGCTGTGAAAGCATCAGATGGTAGTGTAATTGCTTGCAAGAGTGCATGTTTGGCATTCAATCAGCCACAATACTGTTGTACAGGTGATTTTGGTTCACCAGATACATGCTCTCCATCTAACTATTCAAGGATTTTCAAGGACCAATGTCCACAAGCTTATAGCTATGCTTATGATGATAAATCTAGCACCTTTACTTGCACTGGTGGGGCTGACTATGCCATAACTTTCTGTCCTTAATGCATATAATAAGTTAACAGCCGACCCCTTGGAAGAAAAAAAGTTGAAAAGCTTTATAAACAAGGATCCAATAAGTCAAAAAGAAATTCTGGCTGATTGATAAATGTATTGCTATAATTTCTTATCATGTTTTTCAGCTGTCAAAAACATTTCTTGCATGTATGGCAACAAATAATTGTGTTATTTGAATATTTAATTAATTATTTGTGGGGGTTTGAGCTTTCATACTCACTAGAAAAAGTCATCTAGAAACTGGAGTATACTTCTTAAGTGGTAGAATTTAGGTTCTTTAGCTTTTGATTTAGGATCTTAAAGGACCAAAAGACTTATTACTAGCAAAAGGGAAAAAAGAAATTGTTCAAGAAGAGAAAGTAACGTCCATGCGTCTACCTTGTTAAAAGTTGATTGCCTATTGATAAGAATTAGAAAGGTAGGCTCATCCTTAACAGTTGTGGTAATATTAGGTTCTACAATCAAACCTAAACATGTAGGTACATTAAAATTAAATGATAACATTACTTATATTTTATTAGTCAATGCAACTATGCGTTTATTTTTAATTAAGATAACTAAAACCTAAGTTTGGGCTTTTAAAAAAAAAAAAAAAAAAACCAACCATGTATTTAATCTTAAAAACATTGTCTTATCAAAAAAAAAAAAAAAATTCTTAAAAACATTGAGTAATGTCTTCTCAACAAAGCAAAACAAACAAACAAAAAATTGATCAATTTTTTGTTTGTTTGTTTTGCTTTATTGAGAAGACATTACTCAATGTTTTTAAGATTTTTTTTTTTATTTGATAAGACAATGTTTTTAAGATGTGATGCCCTGTCATCAAAATGTTGAAATGGGCTTTCTAATTAAATGAGACTAGGTTTTCAAATTATCAAACTAATTATTCATTTGTGAAAATGAATAATTAATTTATAAATTTAAATTCTCAAGTATGTTCTAAATTTTCATTCCATGCATATATGCTCATCCTTTATTTTGATTGGACCAATGAGAATTTTAGGTGATTGATTATAGTTTCTATTTAAAAGACCAATTAAAATCAATTACCCTTTTTTTCTCCACAAAAAAAAAAAAAAAAAAAAAAAAAAAAAAAAATCAATTACAATCGTCTGCAATCTAGTCCATTTCAAGGATATTTTTCAATTAATGATATTTTATTCTTCAGTATTTTCAATCTAGAGTTTCGATTTCCTATATGAAAAGTGATTGTTTTAACATCTTTGGAAATTCTAATTCTCCATTGGGTGAAATTCTCAAGCCTTTTGATTGCATGAAATGACATTTTTTTCAATTTTTACCCTTTAAATTTGTGAAATAACAATATTACCCCCTAGACCAAGGTTTTGAAGAAATTTAAATTTTAGTCTGATTATAAAATGAGGTATTTATAATGATTTTTTATAAAATAATATTAAAAAATTATATGACGGTCATCCTCTCTCACCATTGCCTATTCCTGTTAATTATTCCACCATTGCCTTTTATTTCAAAAATTGTATATTAAATATTTAAAAAGAGTATTTATTAATACTCCTTAAATAAAAGTAAGTCTACTACCACAACAATTTTTATAGATTTGGTCACAACTCGCTTATGTTACAAGTTGTAAGTAGTGGAAAAAAATAGTAGGTTTTTGTGAGTTTATAATTTCATCACTCACAAATTATCACATGAGCAAGTCATATCAAAGTTGTGAAAACAGTCATAACATTACTCACTCTTTTAAATAGTAGACATTCACCATGGGTAACGCTTCTCTAGATAACTTGTACTATTTCTCTCAGTGCTTTGTTTTGTTTTGTACTAAGTACTAACGATTATCAAGCTTGTTTTATAAGTTGAATATTTCCAAAAGGTTAATTTCGTTGTTTACCCACAAAAGTAATTTAGTTAGGCTAACTAATCAGATCTCTTTTCATCTATAATTGAAATTGAAAATATCTATGTTGTGTCTAGATAAAAATGACTAATGAGGCACGTTCCAAAATTTGGCCATTTATGATTACGGCTAATTGTAGCAGACTTGTCGAAATATCTGCAAGCGAAGAACGGGAAAGCTCCTTAGTCATTATTATGCTTTTTAATAACTTCATTTTTCCTCTCTGTCCCATTCACTGAAGCCAAGCTCTTTCTCCCAATCTTGAGTTTAGGAAGCGCGTTTTGCACATTTTTTAGACCATGCGTTTTTTTTAGTAGGTTTCATGCACTGTTCACGAAACCCACAAGTACGGATTTGCTCAAAATTTTCATTAAAACTGGATTTTATAACACTATTTACACATTTAAAAATTATTTTGTTACAATGTTTTCAGTTATTAGCTGATTGCACATCTTTTAAAATCTTAAGAGTTCCATTTAGTCCAGGAAAATGGAAAAGTTACCTGGTTCGAAAATATTTTTAAAAGTTATTTATAATAAAAAGAAAAAATAATTAATTTTACATTTATGGTTTCAAGTGTATACATTTGCATGAACAATGCACAATATGCAATCTTGTATATTATTCATGCAAATGTGTACAATGGTGTTCACGTTTAATTAATCGATAATATAAATCGTACATAATCGTTTGTAAATGTAAAAAACATAATTTTCCTTCCATTTAACAATAAACCATACAAATTTGGGTATCTTTCATGTATTTTTACTGAAGGGATTTAAAATTTAAATTCTCAGCTTTCAACTATCAAATTTTATTTATAGAAAAACAAAAAAAAATTAAAATTAAAATTAAAATCACACAAATCTCAAATCAAACTTCCAGCAAATTCTCAAGGAAGTACAACAGGCATTGAGGCAAATAATTTCTTCATTGTCAATCCTTGTTAACCAGTACCTTTGATGCTTTCTAGTGTTTTCCCATGTTTTTTTAAGATAATAAAACAAAATTATCAAATTGAAGCCAATTTGATTTGATATTTTTGTGTAAGTGGCACGCATGTAATAAAACCCCTCTCTCTTGTACAAAGGCTACACCTTCCCAGTGTAACTTCTTATATAAGTTCTCATTTCTCTCTCTTTGCAAGTAGACAAAGAAAACTTTAATATCTTGTTATTATCAAAATGAAGAGTGATGAATGAGTATTTGGCCCCTTTTTAACTCTCAATACAAAACAAATGTAATGAAATGAAGTATTGAACAAAAATTAGTTTCATGCAAAATTGAGTCCTGGGTAACAACTTACAAATAAATTATTTCCCATCCTACTCAGTTCACTCAAATATTCTCTCGTGTTTCTCAAAAAATATATATATATATATATATATATATATATTCTCTCTTGTTTTTGATGTTTGAAAGGCTGAAATATCATAAATCGAACTAAGCATTCAAAACTGGTTTGGTCTAACAAGCCCAGAATGTAGAATGTTTCCCTTAACCAGTTTTTCTTGACATGGGTGTTTTGTAATAGTGACTATATAAACTAAAAAAAGTAGATTCTTATGCTAAAATAAAAAGAAAATTTTAGACTGGCTGATGTAAATGCTAGGTTCCAATTTGTATGCCATACGATCATAAATTGCACAGAAAGAGAGAGGTTGGGGTTAATTTTGTAGAAATGAAGACCTTTTTTAACTAATAACCTGTTTTTTCCTATTAGTGTAACTTGACCAAGAACAGGTAAAATGCATGTACTGTAGATCATGTCAATAATCTGATCCAAAGGCCTTCCACGCTGAATTGTACAACGAAGGCCACGAGGCACATACTAGACAGTCTAGACTCCCACCTAGAAACCATGCCCCAAGATTGACATGGGGTCCTACATGATGCCAGCCTCATCTTCTAACAACCCCTGATGCATAGTAGAATATAACAGAGTTTAATGGCAAGCATAACCATTAACAGGTTATATTCTAAAGAAGAAACTTTGTTGAAACATTCAACTTTGAATTGCAAGGAAAATGCTCAAGACTAAACAATAAAATTAATGCTTATTTGATACTATAGCTAGATTCATAAAAACAGACCAATTCTAAAGTTTTGTCCCAAATTCACAACTCATTGTCTCATAGACATTAATTCAAAGCCACTTACATTAGATAAGTGTGGGAAACTTTACTTGTAAGTCATCCAATAGAACTAGCCTCACTTGAAATTTAGCCTATGAAAATCATTGTAACTAAAACCATATAATTCATTATCCATGAGGGAATAGATCCCCTGAAAAAAATATATATATATATATATCCTGACTCCACTGACATTATCAAACAAGATGCATGGATATGTCATTTGAATAATTTAAACCATTATGACTGAAATGATATACAAATTCATTAAAACATACTATGATTTAGAGAAAAAAAAATCCAAAACATGGTCTGGCTGATTGAAATATATGCAGGTGCACATCCAATAGCAGTAGACTCATTTGAAATTCTTGCTATCAAAATCCTCCTTATTTAGCAGCCAGTCGAAGTATAAACAGAACCTGAGCATCATCTTCTGCAGAAATGCCAATCTTCATTGTCATCACCTGCAAATATGTGAGAACTTGAGTTATTATGATACTCTAACAAAAAAAAAACAAGAAACGAAAAGAAAGCAATTAATAATTCGCTCATACTGTTGAGTGAGTAATTGGAGTTGCTTCTTGCCTGCTTAGGCATCACACCAATGACATGTAGAGAAGAAAATTAAGTCTCTAGTTTTGGCATTTCAAAAATTTATCAGGAAAAAATGTCCAACATTTGCGAGCACAAGGTGAATATAAAAAAAATAGCATAATACTCTGAAACTTACAAATTGGATGCCAAAATAGGACTGAACCATCTACCTACCAGCAAAATCACTGAAGCAAAAAAACCTGAGACAAAAAACAAAAAATTTGTAAGCAAAAATCTTCGCACTTTGGGTGTAAAATTGGATGTGTCCTAGGATTGTTAAAAAGAAAAAGGATTGGATTGTACTTGTCAGCAACGAAACCAACTCTACAGCTCAAAAGGAAAAAAGATAAAACAGTCTCTTTTTTTTGGTTATTTATTAAAGACTCGTAACAGGAAGGATGTTTTGAGAGTCATTACCCTTCATTGGAGAATCTTTCCTTATCTTTTTCTCTTTTTTGTTTCAGAAGCATGACTACCTTGTGCTTCTTGTGCAATTTCTGAGTTAATCTCTTCCACATCTTCTTCGTATACCAAACGGACTCCACACATCGGCACCTCAGTGTGTGGGCTAGAGGTCTCAAATTTAACCTCAATATGACTGCATCGATCACCATTCGGAACAGTAGCAATCCAATCATCACGAGACAAATACAATAGCCAAATGTGGTCCACACTAAATGACACCTTAAAGAAGATTTCAGAGGCATAATGACTGCGAGACCTATCACCCAGGCTTATCACATTAGCTCTAAAGCCAAATGTCTCACTGGAAACATCAAACTCATCAACAGAATTAGGAGAATATGAAATTTGGAGGCAGAGAACGAATCCCATCCACCTACTATTATACCAATTTGGAGGCAGCTTTATGAATATTGATTTGCCTGAGCTTTGATGCGTTAACAAATGCCGAACTTCATTTCTGGGAATAATTATCTGAAATTCAGTTCCAGATCTATCCTGTTTCCTTCCGGTAGGAGTTTCATTTCCAGTTTTTGGATGAAGCCCCTGTACCATTAAAAAAAAAATGTTACTCCATTTAACATGGAGAGAGAGGAGGTGGTATATACCATGCATCAGATGCATGAGAGAGAAGACATTACCTGTAAGTAACAGTTCAATATTGTATGTGCCACACTGCTTACCCTCTCATTATCTGGACGCCACTTGGAGTTTGGAAAAATGCTGGGTTCAAACAGTACTAGTGGTTTAGTTAGTGATGGTTCTAGGGAATAACAATGTTGAGCATTTATATATCTCACAGTTGATGGAAGGCCTGACAATGTTCGAAGCATACTGCAGTTGCTCAAATCAAGAGCTTCCAGTTTTGGAAGTTGACTAATGCTTGCAGGTAGGTTGACAAAACTGTTTCCACTTAGTGTTAAATACTTTAATGAGGAGAAGCAGCCAATACCATTAAGCCCTATTTCTTCAAGTTGAGACATCCTACTCAGTTTAAGTTGTTTTAGGGAAAACTCAGGCCTCGCAGAAAAATTAGTCTCTAATGGCTCTCCACATCCACAATCTTTCAAGTCAAGAATGGAAGAGGGAATTTCTCTAATGGCAGTTCCACTCAAATCAAGTTCCTTCAAACACTTCATTTTCCAAAGGCTATCAGGCAGGTTGGTAAGGCGTGAGCATTCAGAAAGAATGAGTACTTCAAGTGACCTCAAACTAGTTATGTTTCTTGGAAGACATTCGAGATTTCTGCAGTATTCTAGATTTAGTAAAGTAAGAGCAGTCAAGCACTCAATTGATGAGGGTAGTTTCTCGATAGCAGTACAACCCAAATAAAGTTCTGATAGGCTTTTCATAATCCCCTTAAATTCTGGAATCTTCTTGATGTTTGAACAGCCAGAAAGATTAAGAATTGTAAGGGACTCCATTTTAGAAGTCATGCTCAGAAGATTGGTAAGAGATTTGCAACTTTGTAGATCTAAAACATTAAGCTTACTAAGTTGTCCAATAGATGGGTGGATCTCAACCAAACTTCTACAGCATGTGAGATTTAGTCTCTCAAGTCTCGGAACCCCTGAGAAGTCAGGTGTCTGAATAAGGTTATAGGAATCTCGAAGATTGATGCATTTTAGCTTGTCCAAATACTGTTTAAAAAAAAATTCCATTAAACATAGAATTTATTTATTTTAATAAGATAAATAAATTCTTTATATTAAGGAAATTTCATTAATGAAAGGAGGAAACTTAAATAAGCAGGGAGTGCATTGAAGCTACTCCTAAAGAAAAGAAATAATAATAAGTACTAGTAGTAGAAAGGCAGCTTAATGAACAAAATTACCTTGACTCCTTCCCAAAGATATTTAATTTTGCTAGACTGTAAATTAAGTTCAACAAGCTCTTTTGGTTGGAAACTGGATGGCAAACTTTTTGAAGAATACCCAATCCATTGCAGAAATTTTAGGGTGTTAGAAACAAGATTGAGGCCATTCGGGATGTGCACACTGTGAATTTTAAGCAATCTAAGATTATACATCTTTGAAAAAGCTTCGGGAAAGTCTTCAAAATTCCAGTATCCTCTTTCACATTCATAAGGGTTTAGGACTATGGCTTGAATTGTTTCTGTTGCCTGAGAATCAAAAGCAAACGATCGGTGAATTAATTGCACAACAAAAGATAAGAATACTAGAATTACTCTTGTATATATTGTGTCAAAAGAGATGAAAATAGCTACACCCTAAGTTTTCCAAATGTATAACCTCCTCTTAACCATTGGTGGACCCTTGGGAAATTGCCGTTTATTTGAGCCTTTGAGAAACAATTTATTTTTTGCATCCCCTCCTCTTCAAGAGTAATTCTTAGGTACTCTCAAAGAATGGTGCTCCCTCCTCTCACATTCATGTTGTTCATTAAATTCATAGTAGAGTCCACCACAAATGTGAGTGGAATGAGCACCATTTCTCTAAGAGTACCTAAGAATTTTCCCCTCTCTAGGCCTCCACCAAAAGAAGCCCTCAAATGGTGGGACCAACTTCTATTCTAACGATAAAAAATAGAAAAGTGTACTACGAGTCCTATTTTTTTCCCCTTAAAAGGGGGACAAAAAAGAGCAGAAAAGTTATTAAGACAAATTTAAAAGTTTACATCAGAATGGTGTTTGAAATTCATATATTAAAATTGTTATATATTATTCTTATAATCATACATTAAAACTAAAACGTGCCTTTTAGAGCAAAAATAAAAAGAATCTAAATATGAAATTACAACATTTCTTTTAAAATGATAAGGAAAAAAACAAAAAGAAATGAAGGCCATAAACGATGTTTTGAAAAAGAAGAAAAAAGCCTTTCATTATAGATTGAAAGACTGGTTGATTAAATCACAAAATTGAATTCAAATCAATAATCAATGACACAATCACATTATGTTTTCAAAGTAAAACAAAAAAAAAAAAATCGTCAAAGACAATGCGTTAATATTAGCATCTTAAATGAAAATTTGTATTCTATATTTCATTACCTATGTACTTAGGTAACTGCTTATCTATTGGATCATTTTTTTAAAAGAACTAATTTAATGAATAAATTTATGTTATTATAATCATGTTTACTGAAATAAAATTCTAGTTTTGCTATTGTTCTTACCGTAGCATTTGTCAATACATGAAACAAATCCTTACAAAGCCACAATCTGCTACGCTTTCCAGGTTCTCCAAGTGATTCTCGACGAATAATCTCTCTACCCATTTCTTGTAGAAGATCATGCATCCACAATTTTTTATTTTCTATGCTTAGGAGAGATTTATCCATGAGTACACTTATACCAATTCGTGCATCGAAACCACAATTCTCTAATATCTCTATTACTCGATCTTTTCTCTCCCCTCTAAAATAACACGCAATATCCAAAAATATATCTTGCCACATTATTTCTAGTCCATCGTAACTTACCGTAAGTATGTCAAATAGTTCTCTTTTAGGAATTTTTTTAAAATTGTCCAATGCACTCTGCCATTCACCTATTGTCCTTCCAACCAAAAAGGAACCCAAAGTTTCAAGAGCTAACGGAAGGCCTTTAGCATAGTATACAACATCTTGGGAGAGCTCCATGTAACCTTCTTGGGGTTGCTCATTTTTGAAGGCTTTCAAACAAAAAAGTTTTAAGGCATCATCATGGTTTAGTCCATTAGGCTTATATGTTTTATGCACCCCATGTTGGACCAACAAATGCTGATCTCTAGTTGTTATGATGATCCAACTCCCCAATCCAAACCAGCCATGCTCTCCAGCCAACTTTTCTAATTGTTTCAATTGATTAACATCATCAAGGACAAGCAAAACTTTCTTATTATGTATCCTTTTCTTGATCATGTCAGCTCCCTCATAATCATTCCATATATCTACATTTCTTTCCTCCAAAATTTGCGCAAGTAGCTGCTTTTGTAGTGGAAGCAAACCATGTTTTTTTGACTCTTCCCTAACATTAGCAATAAAGCTAGAAGCTTCAAAATGACTACGAAACTTATCATAAACAACTCTAGCAAGAGTTGTCTTCCCCAGTCCCCCCATACCAGAAATCCCTATCATGTAAACATCGTTCATAAAACCTAACTATGAAGTCAACAATTCCTCCACTGAAGAATCTATTCCTACCAAGTTGGTGGGAATGCTTGAAAAACCTGAACTCAATTTATGTAATATCACTTCCACAACGTGTTGGATAAATTCTGCTTCATGCCTGCAGGAAAGATAGAACAATAATTACGTGATGGTCCAAACCAATCATAAAATCCTGTGGAAGGAAGAAAATGTTGGCCAATAATACTCCGTGGTCAAATAAATATGAATTCACTAGCTCAAGCAACATGGATAGAACCACCCGTAAAATAATTGTATATACATGTTAAATGGACAGCTGGTAGGGGGCTATAGTTTATGTTATATTCAGTTTAAACAGATCCTTGTTGATAACTTATAAGCAATTGTTATTCTTTCCCAAGAAACAATTAAGGGCCTTCCCAATTATCGAACCAAAAAGAAAATTGAAAAGGCAGCAAAAGATGGAGAGAAGCAGGACATATTATTAGCGGCAAAAATATCTGTATGGGAAAGCAAGTTAATAGCATTGCTTAGGTTAGCATTGATTGACCATAAATTAGACTAATACTTATGTAAACAATTGGTTTGTGAATAAAATGGTTAAAATGTGCTTTTAAGGATTTTATTTAACACAAAAAATGTAATTGAGCCATAGCTAAATCATTCTGAAAACAGCTGACATGTTCATCATGAACTTAATCCAATCTATAACTTGGCTTAGGGTAATTTTGGATCATTTCCTTTTTTTTGTTATTTTTTTTGGAGAAGAAAGGTAATTTTGGATCGTTAAAAAATCATATTGAGTTACAAAAGTGTTATAAATGTCTTCAAAAGTGGTGTTTCGTTTAACTTAAATTCTCAAGGGTCTAGTTTTTCTGCCTGCAATCCAAAACACCGAAAAACGTAACTAAGAAAATTAATAAAACTTAACAATGATTAATTGGACTAATTAGGAAAACAATTTGTTGTAATTTCATCCACCCAAAACATATTATCAAATAAACAATTATTAGCAAAATCTAAGAATTAAATTTCTATATATGCATTGTTGTAAAATAATAAAATAATTAAAATAAAACTACAAAAGCTAAAATTTGTCACCCATCCGATTATTTTTGTTTGGTTAACCTTTGCTTTTCTTTAAATAAATGGCATTATAGAGTACTTCTAATACAACTATTAAGAGTACATTGTCCACCGCAAAGGATTAAAAAATTTTATAAAAAAATTAGTAAAGTCTCATAGTTTAACATCTAAATTGAGCACTATAAAAAATCATGCTATGTAATGGAAGAAATATCAATTTACAATAAATACCAAATTATCCAAATCATGCTATGTAATAGAATAATATTATATTTTTATGCTATATTTAATACTTTATAATGCAATAGGATAACATTTAACCATCAAAAAGAACAAAAATAAAAAACAATTTAAAAAATAAAACTAAATCATATTAACCCAAAGTAGAGTTTTAAATAATATAAAAAATTATCAACCTAAAGCAGATATGCAAGAAAAATAAAAAATCCACCAAAAATTTGATAGAGAGAGAGAGAGAAACAACTTTTTTGTTGTGAGGGAAAACTATGCATAGAATGGAAGAGATAGCGACAAATTTATAGTAAGAAGATGTGAATAAAAAAGACAAAAATAAAGGAAGATGAAGGAAAAGAGGAAGAATGATATTAATTTAAAGGGTAGTGAGGAGATGAAAAGGTAAGGAAGGGAGAAATGTTGAATAAGTAGTAGGGAGGTGAAAAGGTAAGGGAGGGAAAAAGGTTGGAGAAGTGTAAATATTAAAAAAAATAAATGTTAAAAACAATTATAGGAAAATTGGAAAGAAAAAAAGAAAATGACGTGGATGCCAATGTGACTCAACTGGAGCATAACAACAATAAATACTATGGTTCTGCTTTTACATATATATAGATATAGATAAGATATTGTATTTTGATTTCTCTGATGACATTGGTGGTTGAAGAAAACTAATGGGGAAAGAAAAGGGGGTTTTACAAATGAAATTGTAAAATTTAAACAGTGTGTGCGCATACATGTTTAGTTTTTGTATATGCATTCATAATTTTCCATGCTTTAATTTGCACTGCATTCTGTTCCTTTTGATTTAAAATAATAAAAACAACAACAACAAAAGTGAAGAATGAAAAATAACAGAAGCACAAACTTCCAAAATACAACAGAATTTTAACTACTATATGTAACATTTCAATCAAGCATTTTATGATACATTCCAATAGCTATTTATATACTTCATTGAATGTAAAAGAATTATTGTCGTTTATAACTTTATATATCAAAAGAAATAAGTTTGTCATTAAAATTTACCTATTTTGTAAAGGCCAACCAGCCAGATTGGCCACTTCTCTCAAAGCAGCTCTCCATATTTCAACTTTCTCCATATTTTCCTTAAATCGATCTTCGAGATCTCCATATTTTCCTTAAATCGATCTTCGGGATCTTGGAAAGCATTTTGAAAAGGTCCTGTCTGATTTCGTACATCAGATGCATCCACATCATAAAAAACCGGCAGAATTGTCAATCCTGTCTCTTTCATGGATCTAACGATCTTTTCAAGCTCATTTAAGCACCATGTCGAAGATGCATAGTTTCTTGAAAAAATGATAATAGCAAATCTGGATTCTTCTATGGCATTCAAGAGCTCTTGTGAAATTGATTTTCCTCTCTCAAGTTTTTCATCGTCCCCAAAGGTCAAAATACCCTTCCTTTTCAAAACATCATATAGATGATCTGTAAAACTTCTACGCGTGTCCTCCCCTCTAAAACTGAGAAAGACATCGTATTTCCACCTAGGTGTTGAAGAACAATATGGTGATGATGTTGACAATCCTTGATGGCTCACAGAATTCGTTGGAATCCGAAGTCTACCACTACGATTTATAAATACTGGGAAAGCCCTGGATAGCTTTTTGCATTTTCTAGAGTTTAATAGTATAAAAAAAAAAAATTAAAATTAGTCAAATGAAAACTTTATTTGGTCAATAGAAGAAATATGGCTAATTATTTCCATTGATTTTTTTTTTTTTCCGAAAACAAACAACAAGCTAAATAAGAAAATTTAAGAAATTGTTGTTCAGCTTATTTAAGGTTATTATGGAAAATAAAATAATTTTGTCCACTTTCAAAAAAAATATGGAAAATAAAATAATTTTATTAAAATTTTTTTTTAAATAACTCATTTTTATAAAACATTTATGTTCGAAACAAAAAATTAAACGTTAAAAAAATGTATTTCCAAATTCAATTCAAACTGTACTGCACATGGCACGTCGTAGAGAAGGTGATAGAGAAAACAATCTGTTTGATAGTGTCAGAAAAAATGAGTAAAAAGAAAACCTTATTTGGTCAACAAAAAAAAATATGGCTTATTTTTCATTAAAAAAACTCAATTTTCAGAATACAATTACGTCGAAGCCAAAAAAAAAAAAAAAAAAAAACGTTAAAAAGTAGTATATTCAAATTCAATTCAAACTGGAGAAAAATATTAGGAAGAAGAAAACGATTTGATATGTAGATCTTTTAATTTCAGGGAGGAAGTGAAAGGAAAGAAATTAAAGAGTGAGAAATGAGAACTTACACAGAGTCGTCGTCGTCGATGATACTCATCTTGAAACAAGGCCGGATTCAGTTCCTATTAGAAAGTAATTGGTTTTTAGTAAAATGAATGGAAATCAGAGCATCAAAACCCAAACCCATTCAAAGGAAAGAGAGCCTAATTGAAAGCGAGAAAGAGAGAGATAGCTTACTTTTCTTCTCGTTTTTTCTCTAATATCACGCAACAATTTCTCTAAAATTCTTCTTCTCCAAATGAAAATCAGGCACCGTAAATTATTTAAACACCAAATAACCAAGCAAGTTGCTCGACAATGCACTGTTCAGCCTCATTTGCACTTTTTATTCTTTATATAAAGGTAATAGAAAAGGACCGTAATTTCATGACGGTGGTGAAGAACAGCTATATATGAAGCACCTTTTCAAATTCTTTTTTTATTTATATGGTATTTTGCTTTACAGTTGGACATAAACACTAAAAACATTAGGTAAAAAAATTATTTTGGTCTTTATATGTACATAATTAATATGGTCCCTATATTTTGATAGCAGTCAATTTTGACATTATTATTTTTAACTTACAATCAATTTAGTTCCCACCGATAACTCACTAACAAAAAATGCCAATATGGCAAACGGTGTGATCTGAGAGACTTATATGGCTTGTAACATGGCAAGTTTGGACATAAACACATTAGACTCCTATTAAAAATATTAGACGAAAATACTACTTTAGTCCTTACGTGATTACAATTAATTTGGTCCCTGTGGGGACAAAGGCCCAGAACCATACATCTTGGGCTGTGGGTTTATTCCGAGGAGATTCATGAGCCGAACAGAGCTGCATTTATTAAATGTTCTATTTCAAAAGATTCATATGTGGGAAACAAAAGGAATTCTATCCAAGGAGGATCTCGTCCTCGGATGAGAAGAGTATAGTTCAAGTGTGTATGCCATCGATTGGAGTGGCCCTCCTAGAAGCTCCAATGACAGAGATGGCCTTTGTGAACTTACTAGAAAGGAAAAGATCCGAAAATATTTGAAGAAAAGCTGCTACCACCACATTAAATGCCCTGCAACTACTTTTCTGGATGCATTTATGTGGAGAAGACCTCTGAACAGTGCTACCTAAACTATTACAGCTCACAGGGAAGCCAAAGAAAATGTCTGATGGGACAAGTAATCAAGTAACGTCTTAGATAAGTGACAAGTGTAAGGTTAGGATGACTAGAGGGAGACAACATAATGCACCAGACCTTCCATGAGAGGAGGACGGACTTTTAGAAAAAGAATGTGATTTATATGATACGAAGTCTCCTCGGATTAAACCAAGAACCTATTTATACACAGTTATCCCAATATGCTTTTTCTCTCTCTTTTTTAGCTTTTTGATTTGTTTTATAGAACAGGTTAAACGCTGTCCACGCCATTCATACCTAATTCTTTAACCCACTCTCTACAAATTTAATGTATTGGGCTTATTGGGCCTAAGTCCTATACGTTTTGGACTTAAAGCTACGATTTGTGACCCTACAATTGGCGACGTCTGTAGGAAGAATTTGTGTAATAATGAGTGCGACGTTTGACCATGGTAGGATCAGGTCCCCATCAGCAGGAGTCCAGGGGCTCCCATTAACAAGATGCCTTCCATAACCTTGAACGTAGAAGAGATAGAGAGGGTAGCCTGCATACCACACAGACTAGCAGAAGTCACCCTCAAATAGGGAGTCACTTCCCTCAGGGGTAAAGTAACAGAGCCATGCAAAGGGAAATTGATGATTTAAAGCAGAAGCTACGCCATGCACACCAACGACGAACTCCTTCTAGTTCTGGCGTTTCCTCCAATGATAAAGAGGATATCACTTATAGACGCAGGTTTAGGACACCACCAAGCGAGTCTTTTTCCTGTGACGAGGAAAACGTTCACATGTGGAAACGTAAAAGCCCACCTCTTAAGGGCTTGGGAAATGACGCCATGAGCAAGGCGTTGAATCAAATCTCTAGATCCCCCTTTATGCGTCGGATTGAGAGGGCAGAACTTCCTCGGCGATTCCATCAACCCACTTTCACCACTTACAATGGCCGAACAGATCCAGTAGAGCACGTGAGTCAGTTCAACCAGAAAATGGTTGTCCACTCTAAAGACGAAACTTTGATGTGCAAGGTTTTTCCCTCCAGTTTGGGACCCGTGGCCATGAGGTGGTTCGATGGGTTGAAGGCTAACTCCATAGACTCCTTTAAGGAACTTACGCAGGCTTTTGGCTCTCGTTTTATCACATGCAGCAGGGTATCTCGTCCTTTGAACTCATTATTGCCTCTGTCCATACGGGAAGGGGAGACCTTGAAAACGTACTCGGACAGATATTGGGAGATGTACAATGAAATAGATGGTGACTTTGAGGACGTGGCCATCAGTACTTTTAAAGGCGGCCTACCTACTGAGCATGATTTAAGGAAGTCCCTCACTAGTAAACCTGTTACCAGCGTGCGTCAGCTTATGGATCGAATAAGTAAGTACAAGAGAGTTAAAGAAGACCAGCAGCAAGGAAAGTGTAAAGCAAAAGTTAACCCTTAGGAGCGGAGGGATTTCAGGTCGAACCGATTCAACAACAATCGGCCTCAGAGAGAGTTCGCTAGGTAATCAGATTCTGCCAACACCCAAGTAGTCAACACAGTATTCCAAGAACCAGTGCATCAGATTTTGGAAAAAATTAAAAACAAATCATTCTTTAAATGGCCGAACAAAATGGCTGGGAACCCCATGAGGCGTAACCAAAACCTTTATTACCAATACCATCAAGATTAAGGACATACTACTGAAGATTGCGGGAATTTATGGGACCATTTGGACCAACTGGTCCGAGAAGGAAGGTTGAAGGATCTGTTGCATCATTCCAGCAGCCAAGCTGGACAGGCTGGGTTTGATTCTAGAAGAGGTGCTTCCTCAGGACCTCCCTTGGAAATGATAAATGTCATCTTCGCTGCCCTAGGGAGAACAGGATCCTGTCCATTCAGAGTAATGTCTGTGGCTCGGTTACTCGCCGAGGACAATAATCTGGAGTCAAAAAGAACCAGGATGGAAATCCAACTAGTTTTGGGTTTTTCAGACGAGGACAAGGTCGGAACTATCCAACCCCATGACGATGCCTTGGTGGTCACATTTAGGATAGGTGGGTATGATGTGAAGAGGGTGTTGGTAGACCAAGGGAGTGCCATAGAGGTTATGTATCCTGATCTGTTTAAGGGTTTGGGGTTGAAGCCCGAGAATCTAACCGCCTATGATTCCCCCCTGGTAAGTTTCAAGGGAAGAACCGTTATGCCAAAAGGTCAGATTAGGCTACCTGTACAGACCGGTCCTGAGATGGTGGAGGTGGATTTCATTGTGGTGGAGGTTTATTCACCTTATACGGCCATCGTAGCCAGACCTTGGCTTCACACTCTGGGGGCTGTCTCCTCTACTCTGCATCAAAGGGTGAAGTATCCGTCCGAAGGTCAGGTTAGAGAAATCCTCGGAAGCCAGTCCATGGCTAGACAATACTTGGTGGCTGCCATATCTCATCAACCCGAGGTTGAATCGTCGATAGCTGCTGAGGGAAGTTCATAGCAATTAAAAACTCCAGAGTTGCCTATCAATGGACAGTCCGAGGAGGCAAAATGTGATGACTTAGAGAAGATCGCTATAGGGGATGATCCGGAGAAATATTTTCAGGTCGGGTCCCAATTGCCTTCTCACAAGAGGGAGAAGTTAATAGAACTTCTTAAGAAGAACGTTGATGTATTCGCCTGGAGCACTTACGAGGCCCCGGGGGTGGATCCGACCTTTATCTGTCATCACTTAAACGTTAACCCATCCATTACTCCAAAAAAGCAACCACCTCGACGCCCATCCAAGGAGCATGCAGATGTTGTTAAGGAAGAGGTGAGGAAGTTTAAGCAAGCAGGGGCTATCAAGGAAGTGTTTTACCCTGAATGGCTGGCTAATACTGTGGTGGTAAAGAAGAAGAATGGCAAGTGGCGAGTGTGCGTGGACTTTACGGATCTAAATAAAGCCTGCCCAAAAGATCTTTTCCCCATGCCACGAATAGATCAATTGGTGGATGCGACAGTGGGTCATCCTTAGATGAGCTTCTTAGACGCCTTCCATGGATACCACCAAATACCCTTAGCCTTGGAAGACCAGGAGAGGACTGCTTTTGTCACCCCCATTGAAAACTACCATTACAAGGTGATGCCTTTTGGTCTAAAAAACGCAGGATCAACCTATCAAAGGATGATGACGAGAATGTTCTAGCCTCAATTAGGGAGAAGCATTGAGGTTTACATAGACGACATGGTGGTGAAGAGCAAGGTGGTGTCTGAGCACGTTGATGACCTCAGAAGCATCTTTGAAATTTTGAGGAAACACAAGTTGCGCCTAAACGCTTCCAAGTGCTCGTTTGGTGTGGGATCAGGCAAATTCCTGGGATACATGGTAACTCACAGAGGAATCGAAATCAATCCCGATCAAATTAAGGCGATTAACAATCTACATTCTCCTCGTAATCCCAAGGAGGTCTAGAAACTTACTGGTATGACTGCCGTCTTGAATCGGTTTATCTCTCGTTCAGCAGATAGATGCCGGCCCTTCTTCTTCTTCTTAATGAAAAAGTGGAAGGGATTCGAATGATCTGAAGAGTGCGCTAAGGCCTTCCAGGAGCTTAAGGAGTATCTTTCTCGGTCTCCCATCATGTCCAGTCCTTAGGGGGATGAGGTTTTGTTTGCCTACATCGCCGTGGCCCCTTATGTAGTAAGTCTGGTGTTGATCCGGGTTTACGGTGGTGTGCAACGGCCGGTTTACTATGTTAGCAAATCGTTACATGAGGCCGAGGTGGGTTATTTACCATTGGAGAAAGCCATCTTGGCTGTGGTACATGGTACGCGGAAGCTTCCCCACTATTTTCAGGCGCACACTGTTATCGTCTTGACTTAACTCCCGCCTAGGGCTGTACTTCGAAGTGTTGACTACACGGGCAGGATTGCTAAATGGGGTACAATTTTAGGAGCTTTTGACATCAAGTACATGCCTCGCACCTCTGTCTAAGGTCAGATCCTCGCAGACTTGGTAGCCGAATTTGCTGAAACCCCATTAGAAAATGTGCCAGCACCGCAGCACATGAATGAAAAATTGGTTGGCATCATCTCCCTGCAAGAACCTCTAGGCTGGAAAGTGTATGTCGATGGTGCAGCAAATCAAAGGGGCTCTGGAATGGGGCTAGTTCTGGTCTCTCCTGAATAACTCACGATAGAGAAATCGTTGAGATTGGGCTTCTCGGCCACTAATAACGAGGCCGAGTACGAAGCCTTGCTAGAAGGAATATCCATGGTTCAGAGAATGGGGGGAAAAGAAGTAAAGATATTTTCAGACTCTAGATTAGTTGTTGGTCAAGTAAAAGGCGAATTAGAAGCAAGGGATGAAAGAATGTAGAAGTATTTAAGTCAAGTCAAACAGTTACGGTCAAAATTTAAATCATTCAGTCTGCTGCACATCACTAGAAGCAGTAACACACATGCAGACTCCCTTGATACACTTGCAACCTCCTCGACGCAGAGCTTGGCTCGAGTTATCCTCATAGAAAACTTGTACAAACCCGCAGAGGCAGGAGAAAAGTTGGCTCAGATTTGTCAGGTCCGAGTGGGACCTAGCTGGATGGACCCCATTATACTATTTTTGAAAGAAGACCTTTTGCCAGAAAGTAAATTGGAAGCTGAAAAAGTACGAAGAAAAGCACCTCACTTCTGGTTGTCCGAGGATCAAAAGTTGTACAAGCGCTCTTTTTCCGGACCATATCTACTATGTATTCACCCTAAAGCGTCAAAAGTCGTCTTAGAAGAGTTACACGAGGGGATTTGTGGAAGCCACACTGGAGGCAGGTCTTTATCTTATAGGGCCATCACGCAAGGCTATTGGTGCCCAAATATGCAAAGAGAAGCACATGAGTACGTAAAGAAGTGCGACCAATGCCAAAGATTCGCACCAAATATACACCAACCAAGAGGGATCCTTAATCCGCTGACCAGCCCTTGGCCATTTGCTCAATGGGGTTTGGATATTGTCGGGCATTTTCCTAAAGCAGCAGGGAACAAGAGATATCTGCTGGTCAGCACCGACTATTTTACTAAGTGGGTTGAAGCCGAGCCTTTATCAAACATCAGAGATGTGGACGTTAAGAAATTTATTTGGAGGAGCATCGTCACTCGATTCGGGGTCCCTCACACTCTTATCTCGGACAATGGTCTTCAGTTTGACAGTAAGGTCTTCAGGAGATACTGCGGCGAATTGGGAATTACAAATAGATATTCCACCCCAGCTTATCCCCAAGGGAATGGGCAAGCCGAGGCTGTTAACAAAGTCATAGTAAACAGACTGAAAAAGAGGTTAGATGATACAAAAGGGAGATAGGTGTAAAAACTGCCGCATGTCCTATGAGCATATCGAATCACACCTCGCAGGTCAACAGGGGAGACTTCCTTTTCAATGACTTATGGTGCCGAAGTTGTCATTCCCTTGAAAACAGGATTTCCAACGCTAAAAAGCAGTTCGTTCAATTCGAATAATAATGATAAGCTGCTGGAAAGAAGCTTAGATTTCGTTGAAGAAAGAAGGGAAAGTGCAATGGTCCAATTGGTGTACTACCAACACAAACTTAAGCAAGGATATGATGCCAAAGTAAGGCTAAGGCCACTAGCGCCTGGTGACTTAGTGTTAAGGAAAGTTCTGGCCACCGCAAAAAACCCAGCATGGAGAAAGCTAGGACCCAATTGGGAAGGATCATATCGCATCACATCGGAAGCAGGTATAGGGGCATAGTTTTTGGAAGACTTAGACGAGCATGTAATACCACATCCTTGGAATGTAAACAACCTGAAAATGTACTATTATTAATAAGAATTTCCTTTATCATTAAACTCGTGTGTTGTGTGGAGATGTGGAGATTCCCGTTGCTCAGTCTTTTATAAAAGTGTTTAAACAGAACCTTAGTCATGCCTGATGTCCTTGGACCAGATGCTTTGGAGAAATTAATACACTAATGTCTTTTATAAAAGTGTTTAAACAGAACTTTAGTCATGCCTGATGTCCTCGGACCAGATGCTTTGGGGAAATCAATACACTAATGTCTTTTATAAAAGTGTTTAAACAGAACCTTAGTCATGCCTGATGTCCTCGGACCAGATGGTTTGGGGAAATTAATATACTAATGTCTTTTATAAAAGTGTTTAAACAGAACCTTAGTCATACCTGATGTCCTCGGACCAGATGCTTTGGGGAAATTAATACACTAATATTTGTTATAAAAGTGTTTAAACAGAACCTTAGTCATGCCTGATGTCCTCGGACCAGATGCTTTGGGGAAATTAATGCACTGATTTATTAAAGTGTTTAAGTAGATCCTAAGTCATATCAGGTCTCTCAGACTCTTTACTTAGGCGAAATTAACGCTCAATGATATTTTTTATAAAGTATCAAACAGATCTAATGTTATAATAAGTCTTTATTTTCTTATCTAAAAGGAAAAACAAACGAAGACATTTCTCTCCCTTTTATAAAAGTGTTAAACAGAACCTTAGTCATGTCTGATGTCCTCGAACCAGATGCTTTGGAGAAATTAATGCGTAAAGTGTTAATAGACAATGATATTTTATCAAAATATTTAAACGAGTCATGAATCATGACAGGGCCCTCGGATTGTATACAATTGAATTAATTCCTTGGTATCTTTTACAAAGTACTAAATAGATCTTAAGTTACAACAAGTCTTTGCTGTCAGCCTTCGCTTGCGGATAGTAAGTCATCTTTAATTTCTAATAAAGACAAACGGCAACCATGTAAACAAAAGTAGAGATGCAATAGGTATGAAGGAAAAGTCTATTCTTTAATCAAAATAATAAGTACATCATAAGTCTTGGCAAAAGTTACATGAAAGAAAACTAAAACAACAAACAGAAAACAGATCCTACAACTACTTTTTCGAGGGTTGAGAACCCTTCTCGGGACCGACAGTCTTGTTCTTGGCATCCCCAACGTCAGATTTTGACTCAGCTGCCTTGGCCTGGGAAACGACGTCCTTTATGGTAAGGGAATCCTCGGCAGATTTATCTTTGGCCAAGGATAAGTCTTCCATACCCTTCGCAACAACTCCTTTAGAAGCCTCAGCAGCTATGGCAGAGACATTTACGTCAGCTATCTGCTCAGAAGGAGGGAGGGGTAGAGCAGTGGCCGGAGGAGGGCTGGTTGGGATCTCTCTGATATGTTCAGGGCAGAACACGTTCTCAGGTTTTCTCAACTCGGAATCAGCGGGAACCCCTGCACGATTAAGTGCTTCTATCCAAGACTCAGTGCAATAATCTCTGCACACTTCAACTACCTCCTCGGTCTACCTCTCTTCCGTTTCTCCTACCCCACGCTCATAGGCCGCTTCCTCCGCAGTCTTAGCAGCTTCCTTTGCCATTATTGCTGCCTCTTTAGCTTTCTGCAATTCGGCTTTCAGGCTTAGAACGGTTGCTTTCTCAGTAGCCAGACTTAGCTTCGTTGTATAAAGCAGTTTGCGCTGGTCCTTGGCTTGGGTTTCAACATTTTTCAGCACCGCTTTGGCACTTAGACATTCGCGCTCAGAAGTCTTCAGCTTCTCGGCCAGCTGGGCCTTTTCCTCTCTCAGGGTCCCGAAAGCCTTCTCAACTTCGCGCCGAGAGTGGGACTCAGCCTCATATCTGTTATGGGCATTTCGAAGCCACTCTTCGGCCACATAAACTTGTTGAGTGACCTGCATAACAATAGCAAAGGGGTCTCACATGTAAAAATAAGCGTAATAGCATCGATAGAAGTAAAAGCTTGTTAATGTTTAATTTGGAAAATAAAATTAGCTTACCAGGGCAAGATCTTTCTTCAATGACATAAAGAGCTCCGGCTGCCTGGTACGTCTAAGAGCCTCCATGTCTCGTGGGAGTAGAAGGGGTTGCTCTAAAGCTTGCGCAAGATAGGCTGCATGGCTTCGCTGAGACTCCCTAATAGTGGCATCCCAGGGAATTTGGGCTCCATCCAATTCTATCCGTGGGGCCTAGGAGCGCGGTTGTCGACGCACTTTAGCATCTTCCCTGCTGTCAACAGAGCTGGCCCTATTGTCCTTTGGATCTTTGGTTTTCTGTTGTTTAGGGCCCTTCGAAGGGATCACCTCACCTTCTTCTATATCCTGTATTGGTCTCTTCTTCTTCAAATCCGAGATGGCGTGTAGTCCAAGATCAGCAGGAAGAGGAGGTAGAGGGGGTAGATTGATAGGAGCCTGAGTCTGGGATGTGCCTTTCGAGGCTCCCTTTTTGCTCCTATTGGCTACTAAGCCTTTCAGGGACGGCCTTCCTTTCGGGCTCATCTCTCATTTTTCTTCTGAACTTGTATCAACCCAGGTAATAACTAATTTAGGCTGAATAGCTGCAGAAAGTATGTCGGATTCGGTCTCAGAATCCGAGAGCTGCACAGGCCTTTCTGGTATGCCTTCTTCTCCTTCAAAGCGGAACTGATCTATTTCCTCTTCTAGTGACAGTCACGAGAAAGCGATTTCCTCTTCTTCTGCAGCTTCTGCTCCGAGAAGGACTTGTTGCAATGGTAGTACGAGCTGAGGAGGGATTTGAGGGATTGGTAGTCTGACGGGAGGAAGATCGTCTCGGACCAGAAAGTCTGGTTTCGACACATCGATACGGTTAATCCGAGGATCACCAGCTCTGATGGCGTGACCGATTTCCTGAAAGATCCTCGAAATGGGATCGAAATCTAGGATCAAGTGAACAGCTCGTAGTTGTCGATCCTCACTCACGAAAATTTATGACCGAAGAAGATAGTTGAGGGCCACCACGTTGGTAAGACTAAGCCGAGGAGCAATAAGCCTCCTATCTGCAGAAGTAACCAAGAAGCCAGATACGGTTAGACGATGAAAGTCCATTATCAAAAGAAATTACAATGGAAAACATGGGTGGGGTTTAAAAATCTAAATCCTATGTTAAGGGATCTAACTCTAAGGTATCCCACCTGTCTCTCTCTCCCGGGTTGAGCAGGGTCGACCATCGTGCCATGCCCCTGAAGCAATGAGGTAGTCATCTTTCATCCCTTTATTGGATTTAGGGAGGCACGAGATGAGCCTGACAATGGACGACCTAGATTTGAGGTAGAACCCTTCATCGGTTTGTGAGTGGCATTCATACAGATGAACCACGTCGTGCCATGTGAGGCCCAAGTGAAGATGCCAGTCAAGAGCATCAATGCAACCTAGAATCCTAAACATATTAGGTGCACACTGATGAGGGCATAGCCTATGGTTAATAAGGTATTCTCGGGTTATCCTACCTATAGGAAGGGTCATTCTCCCTTCTATGAAGGCTATTATATGAATGACCACTTCTCCTGCCTCTCTAGGTAGAACGATTTCTTCTGATGAACAATATTGCAGGCCAACTGCCTGGGGTATATGGTATTTTTGTTTAAAATCTTCTATTTTTGCGAGGGAATCTACTAGACGCTCGAATTTACCCATTTTTACAACCTAAAAAGAAGTAGTTGAATTTTGAAAATAAAGAAGTAAGAACTGGCAGGCCGAGGAGAAAGGCCGAGAAGACAAATACAAATATAAAAAGCTAACAAAACTTACGGGAGCACGAACGCAAATCTCTGAAGTTTTCTTGGAAAACTTTCGAAGACTTCTTACAAGAAATAGCAACAGAGATTCGGGAATTTGGGGTATTTTAGGAGAAGGAGCGTTGGAATTCTCTGGAGCGTTTGAAGATTTCTTTGAAGAAGAAGACAAATGGTTTCCCTTAAGGCTTTATATTAAGGGAGAGAGAGAGGGAAAGTTATCCCGCTCAGAATTCTAAGGGAAATATCAGCCGTTGGATCTGCGCATTACCGTTGGATGCAGGGGACAAGACACCTCCTGGAGTAATTAATAACAATTCGTGGACTGCGAAGCGTCAGAAGTAATTATGAAGCGCAATTAAGTCATATTCCCACGTGTATGAGTCAAATATCAATTGTCTTTATTTATTAAAAGTCAAAACTCCATTTTTTCTCCTCGGATAGGAGGGAAAAACTGAAGTTTTGAGGGGCTATTGTGGGGACAAAAGCTTAGAACCATACATCTTGGGCTGTGGGTTTATTCCGAGGAGATTCATGAGCCGAGCAGAGCTGCATTTATTAAATTTTCTATTTCAAAATATTCATACATGAGAAACAAAAGGAATTCTATCCGAGGAGGATCTCGTCCTCGGATGAGAAGAGTATAGTTCAAGTGTGTATGCCATCGATTGGAGTGGCCCTCCTGGAAGCTCCGATGACAGAGATGGCTTTTGTGAACTTACTGGAAAGAAAAAGATCTGAAAATATTTGAAAAAAACTGCTACCACCACATTAAATGCTCTGCAACTACTTTTCTAGCCACATTTATAAGGAGAAAACCTCTGAATAGTGCTACCTAAACTATTACAACTCACAGGGAAGCCAAAGAAGATGTCTGATGGGACAAGTAATCAAGTAACGTCTTAGATGAGTGACAAGTGAAAGGTTAGGATGACTAGAGGGGGACTACATAATGCACCAGACCTTCCATGAGAGGAGGACGGACTTTTAGAAAAAGAATGTGATTTATATGATACGAAATCTCCTCGGATTGAACCAAGAACCTATTTATACACAGTTATCTCAATATGTTTTTTTTTTCTTTCTCTTTTTTAGCTTTTTGATTTGTTTTATAGAACAGGTTAAACGCTGTCCACGCCATTCATACCTAATTCTTTAACCCACTCTCTACAAATTTATTGTATTGGGCTTATTAGGCCCAAGTCTTATACGTTTTGGACTTAAGGTTACGATTTGTGACCCTACAGTCCCTATATTTTTATAGCAGTCAATTTTATCCTTATTATTTTCAACTTACAATTAATTTAGTCCCTACGTTAATTCAATAACAAAAAATATCAATGAGACAAATAGTCTGAACTAAGGGGCTTATGTGGCCTAAAATATGACAAGTTTGCCCCAACCAAGACCAGCTACATCAATAAAAATCCAAGTCACGTCCACGTTAGAAAAGTTAACAGATCTTTTTTTTTTTTTTTTGTATTTTTACTTTAATGGTCTGTGTTTGTGTGTCCTTTTTTCAAATTTTTACTTTCATAGGCCGTGTGTTTATGTATGTTCTTTCTTTAATAGTCTATGTGTAAGCATGTGTCTTGGTACTTAATTTATGCAAAAACTATAAAGATGCCTTCTCTTTTTATGAAAGGTCCTGTGTTTTCTATGACGTTAGTGCGTTACATTCTTAAACGATTGCAATGGTTTCCTTTGAGTGGGCCTTTTATATAAATATATATATATATATATATATATAAACTAAAAAAGTAAAAATGTGGTTGAATTGACTGAAAGATACATGTAAAATTGTGAAAACACACATGTATAGGATAACTAATAGATTCCAATGGAGCATGAAATATAATAGAAAGTACACCATTTAATTTAAAAACCTAATTTTACAAATTTGGATCAAATTATATTATAATGATCGTTCACTATTTTCATTATCATTTAAAGTGAAAATTTACCCACACGTATCTACTCAACATTTTATATATATATATATAAAGGTGTATGAATAACCTATAATAGAGAAATAACAATTGATTTTTATTTAAAAATAAATAAATTAATAAAATTAGAAATGAAGAAGGAAGTTGATAAATAAAAAATAAATAAACAAACAAAAAAGGGATTGAGATGAAAGAAAGAGCAAATAAATTCAAATGGCTTTATGTGACCTTTGTATTCTTTAAGAGTTTTAAAAGTATCACAAAATTTAATGATGATTTTATAATTAAGTAAATTACAGTCGGCATTCTGAGGTTTGAGTTAATACCAAGCAAGTCTAAAATATTTCAAAAATAACCAATTTGGTCCCTAAACTATATGCTTTTAGAAATGAAATTGTTGCATTTAGCATATGGTTCAGGGACCAAATCAGTTAATTCTTAAATGTTTTGAACTTGTTTAACTTAATATTAAATCTTAGAGGCATTGACTGTAATTTACCATTTCATATTTAACCATAAAATTTTAGCTAAATAAAAAGTTTTTCTTTTTCTTTTTTCTTTCAATTCTCCGAGGAGACTAGGGAGGAAACTTCCTTGTAGATATGGAAATCTCTCATACGTGATATGTCCCCACCACATCTGATTGAATTTAAGGAAATTTAAACAAAGCTTCATAACATCATATTGTTTACCACGAAAATACTGTGTATACTGTTTCTTCTTTATCGATTTAAAAAATAATTATAATAATAAAAAAGCAATATAATGAAGGAATAAAAAAGTGGTGTGATCAATGACTTTTGTGCCATACTAAATTTTTTTTTTTTTTTTTTTAAGGAAGGAAAAAAGCAAACTAAGGGTCCGTTTGGATACCGCTTATTACTGAAAACTGAAAACACTATAGCAAAATAATTTTAAAATGTGTGAATAATACCGTAGGACCTAGTTTTAATAAAAATTTTGCTGAATTAGACAACTTGTGGGTCCCATGAACAGTGCATGGGACCCACTAACAGAGACGCAAACGCGCTGAAATTTCGTTTCAGCATAATCCAAACCCAGCCTAAGCATGCATTTGCAAATCAAGTTTTCAGCGTTTGCGTTTTTGACTGGGTCCCACGGCACTGTTCATGACCCAACCAAAAACGCGCATACCCATGCATTTTTTGGGTTCCGCGACACTATTCATACCTTTAAAAATTATTTTGTTACAGTATTTTCAGCAATAAATTTTCAATTTTTAGCAAATAAGTGGTATTCAAACCGACCTAACAGAGTTTCTCTTCAAAATTTATTATAAACTAGTGTGTAACACTGTGTATATGCACGGTACATTTAAAAACAATCACAATTATATATATATGTATAAATTGTTTGCTTATTGATTATGAATTAAAAAACAAATTGAAATTAACATTTAGAATAATAAACGTAAAAATAGAATTAGTCATGCCAAGACAACATTTCCTAAGGGACCAATCCCTTCACCAAAATAACTTGGAAAAGAGTTTGACAAAGACCATCTTGCTAAGATGTGTAGCTTTATTAGCATTCCTATACACCCAATTAAACTCCAGCCGGTCAAATCTTGCATATAGCAATCTAACTTCAACAACAAAATTAACAGTTCTCTAGTGCACTAATTTGGATCTATTGGTCACTACCTCAACTCAAATTTTGGAATTACCCTCAATTACCACATTCTAAAGCTACTTTTGACCTGCTAATTCCACTGCCCATAAAAAATCTTTGGCTTCCACTTGAATAGGGACGTTAGTATTCACTTTTTTTGAGAATGCGAATAAGCTACACTATAAGCCACATTCCATGGGTGCATGTAGGAGCTATGCTTCATACATGATTCTGATATCAAGTTCAACATGACATAAAATGACCATGAATGACAACATTCAAGAGAAAAAGTTTTGTCTTAAAAAATTTAAAACTCAGAGCTTGCCTTGAACTATGGACAATGACAATGCCTCAAGAGTCAAGATTAAGTTATGTACATTTGATTTGTGAAGCTTAAGGTCAAAGATACAATTATCAAATGACATGCACCCACTATTATCCTCTGGCTCACAAATCAAACTTTAAAGTATCTTATCTCTCAACCATGGCATTTACCCACTATTATATACTATATGATTCTCATATGAAATATTTCCAGATTCATTCATATGTGAATCTTCCAAACCAAAATTCGCTCACGAATTAAGACAAATAAATAGCTTTCGTTGAGAGCTTTCATTTGTTCCACTATATTTTCTGCTATATTATACCATTGTTTTTAGCAATGCATAGCTTCATTAAAAGTCACACATAACTAAGTATATACTTTGAAGAGCATTACAAACCATGAAAAAAAAAAAAAAAAAACCTATTATAAAAGCTCATAAACTAAACAAATTTCTCTAAAAATTGGCTGAATTTATAATTTTCCTATTTTTTTGGTTTGTTTATTTTTGGATATGATCTTTTCAAAGATAAGTAACAACACTCATATGGAATGTTATATTTTAGCTATTGATGAATATTTACTGCTTTTGAGTGTCATCCCCCATATTAGATCTAAGTAAATACTATCTCTCTATATTTGCCCATTGAGAAGCTAAATATATTTTAAATTTTTAATCGATAAATCTCATCTACCTAACTCTGTAAAAAACTTGTTTTAAAGTTTGGTCATTGTTACTAATTGTATAACTAAATTCAACTATATATTTTTTCATTATAGATCTTATCTCATGCAATATGAAAAATTTCAAGAAATACCACTTTCAACTTAGTGTCTCCAAAAAATAAGTCATGTACATTGGACTTGGAAGAAAAAGAACTACTGGTCTTGCCCAATCATATCCTTATATTCTTGCCACAAATAATTGGATTACTGGCTTTGTTTATTGTTGAGATGCAACCCAAAACAAAAAGGCATACGACAACAACAAAATTAATAATAAATAAAATCTCCAAATAGCATATTATAATGAAGTATTGTTTCCAAAAGCCATATTTTTCAAATTTGTATAGTTGCTTATTTTAATTATCATACAGGATTTAAGTTTCATTTATACATTTGAATATTGATATTGTTAAATTCAATGGTTAGTTATGAAGCAAAAGAGTTGTTAACTGTTAATATATATATATGTGTGTGTGTGTGTGTGTGTGTGAGAAAAGGAATTGACAATATTTCATAAGTCAATGAATATGAATAGAAAATGTGTTGCAAGTTTACTTACAAATCTATTTGTTGTGCATTGGGGGTTTGCCGGTGTGTTGTTAAGAGTTGTTTGCTGATAGTAGCAAGTGGTTGGGGGTTGAGATTATATTTAGAGAAACATTTAAGAGAGAGACAGAGAGAGAGAGGAGATTGATAGTCTACATAGAAGTGTCCAGGTGAAATGTTCTTGTTTAAGTTATTTTTGTAGTCTTCTTAGTTTTTGTATTAGGTGTTAATGTATTATTTATTTTGGCACAAAAATTTTAAAAATTTAGATAGGACACATGGCGCAAAATTGGGAATCCAATTAACTCACTTGACCAAAAAAAAAAAAAAACACGTGGCGCAAAATTGAGAAATCAATTAAAATCTAATTAGATTTTCTCTTAGTTTCACCTATTATTATTATTATTATTATTATATATATATATATATATATATATATATGGGAAGAAAGAACCAACAATTGTGTGTGTAAGTGTGTAAATAAGTGTGGCTATCTTTTTATTATAATTATTAGGGTAAATTTCACAATCCTACCCTGAGGTTTGTGATAATATCAATTAGGTCCAAAACATTCTAAAACCCACCAATTTAGTCCTCAAAATACAACTTTGTCCCTAACTTTTTTTTTTCCCCTCTTCTTTACCTTTCTCTTTTCTGTCTTGTTCCTATCCCCTCTCTTAACTCTTTTCTCTGAGTTCTCTCTCAGATCTCTCTCTAATAAGAGCAAGAGGTAAAGTAGTAGAAATGATAGCTAAGTATTTATAGTGAAACATTTTTTAATCCACAGCATTAGGCCCAAAGTATTTCCTTTGCGAAGGGTTCCATACCCTTTGCACAAGAAACCTTCTTCCTTTCACTCCATTCACATTATACCCATTTCCCTATGAGTCTGTAAACACTTTCCCCACATATCCACCACCCCTACTAGAGGTGTGCAAAAAACCGATGAACCGAAAAAACCGCTTCAAACCGACCAAACCGATGCAAAAATTTCGGTTTGGTTTCGATTCGGTTCGGTTTCTGTTTTATTATATAAAAAATCGAAAATTTTAGTTTGATTTTCGGTAGCAAATTCTAATACACCGAACCGACCGAACCGAACCGAAATATATTAAATAATAATTTGTACAAATTATTTCAACAAAGTTCCTAGTATCCTAGTGGCAAGGACACACACTTGTCTCCAGTCAGCCCAGGTTCGACCCTTAGTAATAGCTTTTTTATTTTTCCTCTCCTTACTACCAAAACTACGTCGTTTTGGGGTTTGCTTTATAACCCTAATCCTATTTTCAGCATTTGTCTTTCTTACACTTCAGTCTTCAACAGCAGCCGTCTCTTCTCCCCTTTCCTTCTCCAGTCATTCTCTTCCTCCCCATCTCTCTTTCTGTCATAGTGTCATGCCTCCGTTTCTCTCTCTCTCTCCATCACGCCGCTGTTTCTCTCTCTCTATCACACTGCTTCTGTACATTCTTCGCCGGTACGCTGCTTCTTCGTTCTCTCTTTTTTTTTTCTTTTTTTTTTTTGGTTTTGTGTTTGCTACTTTGCTTGGTGCTTGGTGTTTGGGTGGTGAGAAAACGTGGGAAAGCAAAGGGATTTTTTGGGTTTGTTAATATTTTTTGGGTTTTTGGGTTTGTTAATTTTTTTTCTTTGTTTGGTTTCTTAGAAAATAAATGATAAGGAAACCGAAAAACCCACTGGTACGCTGCTTCGTCGTTATTTTCTGGGTTTGTTTGCTTTCTTCGCCGGTACGCTGCTTCGCCGTTCTCTCTCTCTCTCTCTCTCTTTTGGTTTTATGTTTGCTACAACTTGGTGTTTAGGTGGTGAGAAAACGTGGGAAAGCAAAGGGATTTTTTGGGTTTGTTAATTTTTTTTTATTTGTTTGCTTTTTTAGAAAATAAATGATAAGGAAAATGAAAAAACCCACCGAAACCGAAATCCAACCGAAACCGATGGTTTTCCAATTACTTCGGTCGGTTTTGGTTGAGAATTTCACAAACCGAAAATTTCGATTTCGGTTGGCCAACACTTAGAAAACCGACTGAAACCGAACCGACACACCCCTACCCCACCACTCCCATAAAACACCAACACATAGATCTGCTATCTCAGTTGGTGCAGTTGGATCATCACCAACATACCATGCATTCACAAGTGGGTTACTTGACACTTCAGCTAGCTTATGAGCAATCACACGGATCATTCCATCAGCACCCATATCCCCATTAGGTGCATGCATTATATTGTTGCCTCCATTTGTGCTTGGTGGTGGCTTACCTGAATTCTTTGGCCATGCAAATGGATAGGCATAAATGCCTGGACACTGAGTTCCACTATTACCAACCCAAGCATAAGGTACAGTGACACCAAAAAAGTTGGGAAAGTGAAGTAGTGAAAGCCACAGGCTGCTCTACAGAAGTTTTGGACTCAGAGACGAGAGAGAGAGAGAAAAAGAGAAAAAAAAAAAGAGAGTAAGGGATAAAGTTGTCTTTAGAGCCTAAATTAGTAAGATGTAGAATATTTTGGACTTAATTAGTATTATGGCAAACTCATAATAAGTTTGTGAAATTTACCATCATTATTATTATTATTATTATTATTATTATTATTCTCTTTGGGTGAAAGCGGCTATCTTTTTCTTTTACCCGTCTTCACAATCAATCAATGCCCCGGCACCTTATAAATTGCAATAGGCTTACTTTTTTCGGCTTTAATCAAAATCTTTTTGACCATTTTATCTGCACCATACCAAGGAACAATAATATTATGCCACGTGTTATTAATTCTTAAATTTATGCTTTTAATTTCTGTTAGCTGAAATAGTGGATTAAGGATTTGTTGGGTTGCAGAGCTTGAATTGTTAGAATTCACCTTAATTTTTTTTTTAAGTTTCTTTTGATAGTCTTTAAAAATGCTAATCCCTGCCTAGCACAATATATATGACATGACTGGCTCAACAACATATTGCTGGCAAGCATTATAACCAATAAATTTTACTAAGAGGTACAAAGTCAAATGTCTATAACCCAAAAAAGAAGTGTGAAAAGTTGATTTAAAAAGAAAAGACAAGAGAGAAGGCAGTAGCACGGAGCTATACACACCAACCATTGCCATCAAAGAGTTATATATATTTTTCTCAAGAAAAAAGAGACATATATATATATATATATATATATATATTAACTATATAAAAAGAGCCCATGGGCTCATGATCATGAATAGTATTTTTTGGTTTATTCAATTAATGAGCTGCACTTTTTCTTTTTTCCTTCAAGTACGGCTGTTGGTTTGAGCTTTCTTTTTTTTTTTGTTTTTTTAAGTATCCTTATATGTTTACATGGTAGATACACGGCAAATGTTATACACATTTGCACCCAAAAAAAAAAAAACTCTCGTACAAATTTTGTAAATGTGTACAAAATTTTTCAATTTTTATATGTCTATAATATAAATTTACATAAGTACAATGTATATATAAAGATATTGTGAAAATGTTGCGACGCATGTGTCAATTCCTTATGGGTCAAAATAATTATCATACCAAGATCTAACACAACTAAAAATAAAGATATTGTATTGTGAAAATGTCGTGATGTTTTTTTTTTTGTTATTACAATATTTTTACAACTATTGAGGTGTAAATTTCTTATAGGTTAAAATAAGATAATAAAATATTATACTGGGACTCACCATGGTTGAAAATAGAGGTACTGTGAAAACGTTGTAATATTTTGTTGTATTCATAGACCTTTTTTTTTTGTTGGTTCAGTCAAATTTAGTAATCTATATATAAAAAAAGTGAATGGAAAAAGTTACCATAGCTTCGTTACAGTAGTTTTGGCTTGTTCAATTTTCAATGTTTTACTGGTCGCTTTTTTTTTTTTTTTTTTTTTTTTTTTTTTTTTTTTGTGAATGCGTAAAGCTGCAGTAGATTTGCAACATTATTTTTGGTTTTTCCAATTCGCATTGTTTCACATTATAATAAAATATTAAAACAACAAATTGGTACAATATTTTCACAATTGTTAAGGTGTTAATTCCTTATAGGTCAAAAATTTTAAAATAATAAAATATCATACTAGAATCAACCACAACTAAAAATAAAGGTATTGTGAAAAAAGAAGTGCCACATCTACAATATTTTTACAATACTTTCATAACAAAACATGGGTGGTAAATTATTTTTGGTTCTAATCTAAACTTACTAATGAAACTACTTTTTTGCCCACCAATAGCAACCTACTACTTATGATTTGTTGTGAAAATTTCGTGGACATTGCATTTTTTTTTTTTTTGAAAATGTTAAGACATCGTGTTGTCGTTATAATATTTTCAAAACTGTTAAACTGTCAATTCTTTACGAGTTAAAATAAAATAGAACAAAATTACTCCCTCCGTCCTAATTTGTTTGTCTTGTTTGAAAAGTCAAACTTTTTAAGTTAACATCATTTATTATCTTGTCTGCCTTATAAAAATGTATAAGTTGACAAAACTACCCTTAAATAAATTTATCAGTTTTTATTTTTATTTTTAAAAGGAGTTATTCTTAATGAGGCAACTAAAAAGGTGCCCCAATTAGATTGATTTTTTTTAATATTTGTTAGTTTTCTTTTCAAATAGTTTTGAAAGTAAGGTAGGAATATAATAGGAACATTGGTAAATTAATTACTTTTATTTTTAGAAACAGGACAATATTTTAGGACATCCCAAAATAGAATAGAGGATAAACAAACTGGAACGGATGGAGTATAAAGGTATTATGAAAATGTTGTGTCATTTTGCTGTGTTTTTATAAATTTTTTGTTAGTTTAATTAGCTTTGTTGAGCCAAAATTTACTGTTTCACATACAATTTTCTTGGGTTAAATTTTTTTATTATTATTTTTTTTTTGCGCACCATTTTAATTAAAACCACATAGTTTTACACACAAAAACAAAAACTCAGGATAAAAACATTTTTCATCCTTTATGTTTGAGGTAGTTTACAATTCCTCCCTAAACTTTAAAATCAAGCAATTTTTCCCTTAATATTTTGGAAAATAGCAAATATGTTATATTGTTATTCTTTCAGTTAAACCTTAATAAAAGCTTATAATTCTTAAAATATTTAATTGTGTAATGTCTAAAATACTTCCACTAAATTTTAATATCTCAAAAATTTTCTTCATGTATTTTGAGTTTTAGATAGTAGTAATTCTTGGAAAATTGGAATGATGATATAAGGTGTTTTATTTGTTATCTAAAGAACATTGATTTTCTAGGTTTAAATTTTTGAAACTTATAATTTATCTAATGGAAAATTTGATGACACATGTGTAGAGAGGGAAAATTCCCGACCTATCACAAGCTGACACGTCACACTACCAAGTCCACAAAATACAGCCAATTACAAAATGCCACATATTACTGCTAGGGTTTTATTATCACTACTCAGAAGCCAATGAAAATTTGCCAAGTGTCATGCAAAAATCAATCACGCATCAGCGCGTGTAAGCGATGACACAAGCAGCCTCGCACGTGTAAGCGATGACACAAGCAGTCCCGCTCGTGTAAGCGATGACATAGGCGGACCAATCAGGCTGTGACATGTGTCACCAATCAGACTCCGCCACATGTCGCTTACCCACTCCCAAACTCCTATAAATAGAAGCCTTTCTAAGGCATTTGAGAGATCTAGAAGAGGAAGCCATTCAGAAGCATCAGAAGTACAGAAGCTCTGCAGGAATCAAGCCTCAAAGCCTTCAAGAACTTCAAGAACTTCAACCTCAAAATCGAAGAACACTCGAAGCAGAATCATCCAAACTATCTGCCTAGATCCTAAAGTTCACTGGAATCAAGCTCAAAAGCCTCCAGAAACTCCAACAACCATAAATTGGTGAAACTCAACGGATTCAAGCCTCCAAAGTCCCGAAGAACTTCCACCACAAACCTTCAAATACGAAGAACATTCAAAGCAGAATCATCCAAACTATCTGCCTAGATCCAAAAGTTTGCGGGAATCAAGCCAAAAGCGTCCGAAAACATCAACAAATCACAAATCAGTGAAGCTCTACGGATCCAAGCTTCTAAAGCCTCGAAGAACTTCCACCACAAACCTTCGAAGACGAAGAACATACGAAGAACACGAAGAACGTGAAGAACAAAGAATTTCTAACAAGCTCATAGCCAGAGATTCATTGTAATTCCATTTTCAAAGGTCTTCGATCCATTCCTCAGCCAAATTGAAGGATATTTGTGTTCAAGTCAAAATTACATTACTACAAATCCAATCAACAAGTCTTTTAAGGAGATCGAATCAGAGGATCACTCTTTTGTAATTTCAGAGAATTGAACCACACAATCATCAATACAAATTCGCATTTGTGAAACTATTTTACTTGTTTGATTTATTTCGAACCGAGAAATTTAGTCGTCTACAACATGCCTTTTGTTATCTTTTTTTATTTTTGTTTTTGTTTTTTATTTTCTTAACAAAACTCAATTGTTTATTGATGGAAGATGATGATATTCGTTATCATTCTTAGAAGTTTTTAGTGAGTGGATATATTGACTTTAGCAAATAAGTACCAAAAAACTATTATAGTAAAATAGATATTTATATGTTAATTAGCTATCCTAACTTTGTGGTTGATCAAAATTCTTATACGAATAAAATTAACCTTTTATGACATAAATATCAAAATTCTTAAAATTAATGTCTCATTTGATTAATGTAAATCTCTATGTATTTTAAAAATTAAATGATTTATATCTTTATTTTGTGATGCAAATAAAATCTATAATTGACCTTAATTAATACTTCTTTTTTCATAGCAAGCACGTGCCTTGCACGTGCTGCCCTCACTAGTATATATAAAAGCGTATGAATAACCTATAACAGAGAAGTAACAATTAATTTTTATTTAAAAATAAATAAATTAATAAAATTAGAAATAAAGAAGGAAGTTGATAAAGAAAAAATAAATAAACAAACAAAAAAGGGATGGAAATGAAAGCAAGAGCAAATAAATTCAAATGGCTTTATGTAACCTTTGTACTCTTTTAAGAATTTTAATAGTATCACAAAATCTAATGATAATTTTATATTTGAGTAAATTTTAGTTAGTATTTTGATGTTTGAGTTAATACCAAGTAGGTCTAAGATATTTCAAAAATAACCAATTTGGTTCCTAAACCATATGCTCTTAGAAATAAAATTTTTGTATTTAGCATATACTTCAGGGACCAAATTAGCTAGTTTTGAAATGTTTTGGACTTATTTAGCTTTATCTCAAATCTCAGAGGTGCTAACTGTGATTTAGCCTTTTATATTTTATAATAAAATTTTTGTTAAATAAAAGGTTTTTATTTTTTTCTTCTTCAATTCTCTTAACAAGAAGACTAGGGAGGAAACTTTCTTATAGATATAAAAATCTCTCATACGCCATACGCCCCCACCACATTTGATTGAAAAAAGGAAATTAAAACAAACATAGGCTCGTAGCTGGTTACCACGAAAAAGATGTCTATGTACTACCCCTCCCTTATTGATTTAAAAAATAATAAATAAATAAAAATCAATTTATTAGACTATTTGAAGAATCCTCCGCATTTGCATCTACAAGTCTTGAGGGCCGTTTGGTATCCCTATTTGAGCAACAATTTTTACATTTCAAACACACTTACACACTTTTTCACCCACACGTATTTTAAAAAACTACAAAAATTTCATCTCAAACTACTCTACCAAACACCCTCTCAGGGAACAATTTAGTGCTGCTCCTCACAACAAGGTATTCATTAGCTTCAACATTCTTGTAATTATGGACAATCTTTTCTGATCTAAATTAAAAAGTTAGGTTTTAATTTTTACAAAACCTAACTTTTAGAATTTTTTTTTTTTGATTTTTGATTTTTTTTTTAATTTTTTTAATTTTTATATATATTTTGAGAGGAGAGAGATATAAAAGGGTAACAAAAATATAAATTTATCCCTGTTTTTAACAGAGATGGGTAACGGAAGACAAATAGAGCTTACCTCATGTAGGTAAAGTGTCAATTTTTAAACCACAGGTAGGCAAAGTGTTTTTCGTGCAAATCATAAGTAGGTAAAATATAATTTCTCATACTCTTTAATTATGAGTAATTTCACTACCATAACAATTTTTACAACTTTGGCCACAACTCTCTTATGTTACGAGTTGTAAGTGGTGGAAAAAAATGGTAGATTCATGTAGATCCATAATTATATCACACACAAGTCGTCACATGAACAAGTGGCGGCTAAGTTATGAAAATAGTCTCATTCTTTAGATAATAAACATTCATTGTGGGTAACGTGCTCTTTTTCTTGATAACCTTATTCTCTTCTTTGTTGATTGATGGTGGTAATTATTTCACCATTGCTTTGTTTTGTTTTGTACTAACAATGACCAAGCTTGTTTTATAAGTTGAATATTTCCAAAAGGTTAATTGAGTCGTAATTTGGCTTTTTACCCACAAAAGTAATTTTAGTTAGGCCAACTAATCAGATCTAAGTTTCATCTATAATTCAAATTGAGAAAATATCTATGTTGTGTCTTGATAAAAATGAGGCACTTCCCAACATTTGGGCATCTATGACGAAGGCTAAGCCTAATTGTGGCAGACTTGTCCAAATATCTAAGGGTCTGTTTGGTAGAGGGGAGTTTGAATAGTGTTGTTTGTAGTTTTTTGAAATACGGGTGGATGAAAAAGTGTGTGAAAAAGTGTGTAATGTTGTTTAAAAACTGAAAATGTGTGTTTGAAATGCCCTACCAAACGGGCCCTAAGTAAGTGAAGAAAGCACATCTTTTAAAATCTTAATAATTCCAATTAATCCAGGACAATGGAAAAGTTACCTGGTTCAAAAATATTTTAAAAAGTTTTTTATAAAAAAAGAAAAAATAATTAATTTTAATATTAAATCTTTTTTGTTCATTAACCTTTATATGTTTACCTTTATGGTTCAAGTAAAGTGTACACATTTGCATGAACAATGCACAATATGCAATATTGTATATTATTCATGCAAATGTGTACAATGGTGTGCATATTTATTTAATCGACAATGTAAAGTGTACCTTATCATTTGTAAATGTAAAAAACATTACTTTCCTTCCATTTAACAATAAATCACACAAATTTTGTTTGGGGGTCAGTCAGCCAAATTGTACTGTTACGGCTGTACGAATTGGGCCTATGGCCCAATCCGAGGATATTAACTAAATTCGAGGATGGCCAAATAAGGTTATTATGGGAAGGGTATGAGTAGAAGCAATAAGGATTGTGTATGATAGTCTAGAATATGTCCAAGGATAAGAGTCATCTCGGAGGCAGAGATCTGAGGTCAGTAAGAAGGCCTTATCATACTGGATATTCTTCAAGGTTGCATCATGATTAGAAGTCGGACATTGGATAAAAGACGAGTAAAGGGAGGCAACAAATATCTTCAAAGCTGCTGCCCCCACATTAAATGCCTCCCTACTAACTCTCTGGCCGCATTAATGTGGAGGTGATACCTGAACAGTGGTTAAGCAGCTTTACAGCTACTAGTTGAAGGTTCTGGCATGTGTTGGATGGGACAGAAGGGAATTCTTAGAACCTAACCTACACGTGTATGGTTGAGATGATACCGAGATTATAGTATATAGCATAGAAGAGTGGCCAAAAGGAAGAAAAGAAAAAGAAAAGAAGGGAATCCAAAAATCTTTGTAATAATTCTATGAACTCTTGTAACTACAATCAAGGACTTGACTTCAATATATAGCTCCTCGGACGTCGCCGAGGACAGATTTTTTCACTTTATTTACATTGTTTTCTCTTAAATAAGCGTTTTTATTATCTTTCTTATCGAATAGAACTAGTTCTTTCACCCACGCTCTATAAATTCATTGTTTGGGCTTGTTGGGCTAAAACCCAATCCGGTATTGGGTCAAATCCAAATCTCAGTCCTTACAATTGGTGCCGTTTGTGGGAAGAACTTGATCTATTCTGAAGATATTCCGAGTGCTACGTTGAAGATGGAAGGAGCAGGTCCATACCAGGCAGCGACAGGTCCGCAACAGGTGGATGCGAATCTACACCAAGCAGAATCAAGGGGGTCTCAACATAGCGATCCGTTGGTAAATCTCGAGCGGAGAGGGGACCGTGAGGGAAGTGTGCGCACAACACATACCAGTAAAAGTCAGTCTTGAGGGAAGAGTCGTGTTTCCCATGAAAAAAGTAATAGGGACATGCAACGTGAGATCGACGGTTTAAAACGGGAATTACGCCACGCGCAACGAAAACGTTTATCACCCAGTTCCGAACTATCCTCCGAGGGTTCAAATGATGCTAGTTACAAACAGAGGTCTAGAACTCCACCCAGCGAGTCTTTTTCCTATGATGAAGAGTACCACCGTAGACGTAGGTATAAGAGCCTACCTCGTAAGGGTCTGGGGAATGATGCCATGAACAAGGCGTTGAGTCAAATCTTTAAATCACCCTTTTCTCGAAAGATAGAGGACGCAAATCTCCCTCAACGATTCCATCAACCCACGCTCACCATTTATAATGGTCGAACAGATCCGGTGGAACATGTTAGTCACTTCAATCAGAGGATGGCAGTTCATTCCAAAAATGAGGCTTTGATGTGTAAGGTTTTTCCTTCTAGTTTGGGCTAGCTGGCGATGAGGTGGTTTAATGGTTTAAGGCCAAACTCAATTGACTTCTTTAGGAAGCTCACCCGAGCCTTTGGCGCTCGCTTTATTACTTGTAGTAGGGTTCCTCGGCCTTTGGGTTCTTTGTTATCTATGTCCATGCGGGATGGGGAAACTCTTAAGACCTACTCAGATAGATACTGGGAAATGTACAATGAAATAGATGGAGACTATGATGATGTGGCCATTAATACTTTCAAGGCTGGCCTCCCAGCCGAGCATGATTTGAGGAAATCTCTGACTGGTAAACCTGTTACTAGTGTGCACCAACTTATAGATCCGATTGACAAGTACAGAAGAGTAGAAGAAGACCAACTGTAGGGGAAAGGAAAGGCTAAGGTGATCCCTCAAGAGAGGAGGGCTTTCAGGTCGGACCGATACAATAATAACCGACCTCGGAAAGATTTTGCTGGGCAGCCGGGATCTACCAATACCCAGGTGGTTAATGCTGTGTTCCGAGAATCAGTACAACAGGTTTTGGAGAAGGTAAAAAACGAGCCATTCTTCAAATGGCCGAATAAGATGATAGGAGATCCTGTGAGGCATAATCAAGGCCTTTACTGCCAATATCACCAGGACCATGGGCACACCACCGAGGATTGCAGAAACTTGTGGGATCATTTAGATCAACTGATTCGAGAAGGGAAGTTAAAGCAACTCTTGCATCATTCCAGTGGTCGAGGGAGCCAAATAGGTTCAGAGCTTCGGGGAAATACTTCTTCAAGACCCCCTCTAGGTATGATAAACGTCATATTTGCTGCCCCAGGGAGGACCGGATCTTGCCCCTCCAAAGTAATGTCATTATCCCATCACCCAGATGAGGGGTCCAGTTCAATGCCGAAGAGAGTCAAGATAGGCATCCCGCTGGTTTTAGGCTTTTTGGATGAGGATAAATTGGGAACCATACAGCCGCATGATGATGTTTTAGTAGTTACACTTAGAATTTGTGGGTATGATGTGAAAAGGGTGATGATAGACCAGGGTAGCGCAGCGGAGATTATGTATCTGATCTCTATAAGGGGCTGAATTTAAAATCAGAGAGTCTAACAGCCTACAGTTCTCCTTTGGTGAGTTTTGAAGGTAAAATGGTCATACCAAAAGGTCAGATCAGGTTGCCGGTGCAGACTGGCTCGGATGTGGTGGAGGTAGATTTCATTGTGGTTGATGCTTTTTCTCCATATACAGCCATTATGGGCAGGCCTTGGCTTCATACCCTGGGAGCCGTCTCCTCCACTCTTCACCAGAAGGTGAAATATCCCTCTGGCGACCAGGTGTTGGAGATAGTAGGAAGCTAGTTTACAGCTACACAGTGCCTGGTGGCGGCCGTCCGACATCGGCCTGAGGCTGAAACCTCGGCCACTGCTGAGAATGGTTTATAGCAATTAAAAGCTCCAGCATCTCTCTTCAGTAGACTAGCCGACGACGTGAAATGTGAAGATCTGGAGAAGGTAATTGTTGGTGATGATCCGGAGAGGTTCTTTCAGGTAGGGGCTCAACTAGAGAGGGAGCAACTGGTTGAATTTCTTAGGAAAAATGTGGATGTGTTCGCATGGGATGCGTACGAAGCCCCGGGCGTAGATCCTAACTTCATTTGTCATCATTTGAACGTTAACCCATCTATTACTCCGAAGAGGCAGCCACCTCGGCATCCGTCCAAAGAGCACGTTGAGGCTGTCAGAAATGAAGTAGCAAAGCTCAAACAGGCAGGGGCTATTAAGGAAGTGTTCTATTCTCAGTGGTTATCCAATACGGTTGTGGTGAAAAAGAAGAATGGGAAATGGCGTGTGTGTGTAGACTTCACAGATCTCAATAAAGCTTGTCTCAAAGACCATTTCCCTATGCCTAAAATAGATCAGCTGGTGGATGCGACCGTAGGCCATCCTCGGATGAGTTTTTTGGACGCATTTCAAGGATATCACCAGATGCCACTAGTATCGGATGACTAGGAAAAGATAGCTTTCGTCACTCCCATAGGAAACTATCATTACAAAGTGATGCCCTTTGGTTTGAAAAATGCAAGGTCCACTTATCAACGGATGATGACTAAAATGTTCGAACCACAGTTGGGCAGGAGCATTGAAGTCTATATCGATGATATGGTTGTGAAGAGCAAGTTAGTGTCCGAGCATGTGGGAGACCTCACGAACATTTTTGAAATTCTGAGGGAGCATAAGTTGCGTTTGAACACATCAAAGCGCTCGTTTGGTGTAGATTCGGGAAAGTTTTTGGGCTACATGGTGACCCATAGGGGAATTGAGGTGAACCTTGATCAGATCAAGGCCATTAATAGCTTGCAACCACCTCGAAATCCTAAGGAGGTCCAGAAATTGACCGGAATGACTGCCGCTTTAAATCGCTTTATATCTAGGTCGGCAGATAGGTGCAGACCTTTCTTCCGTTTGCTACATAAATGGAAATGATTTGAATGGACCGAGGAATGTGCCGTGGCATTTCAACAGCTTAAGGATTACCTATCTCGGCCACCTATCATGTCCAGTCCTGAGGTGGATGAGGTTTTATTTGCCTACTTAGCGGTGGTCCCTCATGTAGTAAGTTTTGTTTTGATACGGTTAGATAGTGGCATACAACGGCCAATTTACTACGTGAGTAAGTCACTTCATGAAGCCGAGGTGCGTTATTTACCCCTAGAGAAGGCCATCTTGGCGATAGTACATGCTACGCGAAAACTTCCCCATTACTTCCAGGCACACACCGTGATGGTCTTAACTCAGCTTCCGCTCAAGTCAATACTTCAGAGCGCGGATTATACTGGAAGGATTGCCAAATGGGGCACGATTCTAGGGGCTTTTGATATCAAGTACATGCCTCGGACCTTTGTAAAAGAGCAAGTCCTTGCCGACCTGGTAGCTGAGTTTGCTGAACTTCCTGAAGAAATAGATGAAAGGCGGCATGGCATGGATGAAAAATCGGTTGGCCTGATCTCCATGTAAGACCCCTTGTCCTAGAGAGTATATGTGGATGGAGCGGCAAACCAACGGGGATTAGGAGTGGGTTTAGTTTTGGTATCTCCTGAGAAGATCACCATTGAAAAATCATTGAGATTGGGGTTCTCGGCTACAAACAACGAAGCAGAATACGAAGCTTTGTTGATAGGAATGACGATGGTCCAGAAAATGGGTGGAAAGGCAGTGGAGATGTTCTCGGATTCAAGACTGGTAGTGGGTCAAGTAAAAGGGGAGTTGGAAGCTCGAGATGCAAGAATGCAGGAATATTTGGGTCAAGTTAGGCGTATACAAACAGCATTTGAATTCTTTGACTTGTCGCATATTCCTAGAAGTGGAAATACCCATGCAGATTCCTTGGCTACCCTTGCCACTTCCTCGGCACAGGGTTTACCCCGAGTGATACTTGTTGAAGACCTATGCACCCCAACCACAATGAAGAAAGACTTGATCCAAGTCCATCAAGTCGAGGTAAAGCCGAGTTGGATGGATCCTATACTACTGTATCTTGAAAAGGATGTATTGCCTAAGGAGAAGTCAGAAGCCAAGAAAGTACGAAGAAAAGCTCCTCGATTTTGGCTGTCCGAGGATAGAAAGTTGTACAAGCGTTCTTTTTCTGGACCATATCTGCTTTGTGTACACCCCGAGGCATCAGAATCACTCCTAGAAGAGCTGCATGAAGGAATTTGTGGGAGTCACACAGGAGAAAGATCTTTATCTCACCGAGCTATTAAACAAGGATACTAGTGGCCGAGCATGCAGAAGGAAGCACAAGAATATGTTAAGAAATGTGATCAGTGTTAGAGATTCGCGCCAATGATGCATCAACCTGGAGGAGTTCTTAATCCTCTTTCTAGCCCTTGGCCTTTTGCCCAATAGGGCTTGGATATTGTAGGCCCTTTCCCTAAGGCAATAGGAAGTAAGAAGTATTTGCTGGTCAGCACGGACTATTTCACCAAATGGGTCGAAGCTGAACCTTTGGCCAATATCAGAGATGTGGATGTCAAGAGGTTTATCTGGAAGAACATCGTTACTCGATTCGGGGTTCCCCATACTCTTATCTCGGACAATGGCCTTCAATTTGATAGCACAGCTTTCAGGAAGTATTGCTCTGGGCTGGGGATAAAGAATAGATATTCTACCACAGCCTACCCACAAGGAAATGGGCAAGCTGAGGCTGTTAATAAGATTATAGTGAGCGGACTTAAAAAGAGGTTTGACGATGCAAAGGGAAAATGGGTGGAGGAGTTACCACATGTCCTTTGGATGTATCGAACAACACCTCGGCGGTCAACTGGAGAAACCCCTTCTCAATGACGTATGGGGCCAAGGCTGCAATTCCTCTGGAAACTGGTTTCCCAATGTTCAGAACACAAGAATTTACTTCGGACGGCAATAGTGAGCTGCTAGAAAGAAGTTTAGATTTGATTGAAGAACGAAGAGAGAATGCAACGGTCCAACTGGCCTACTACCAACACAAGCTCAAGCAAGGTTATGATGCCAATGTAAAGCTAAGGCCGTTGTCTCCAAGAGATTTGGTATGAGTTGAGAAAAGTTTTGGGAACTACCAAGAATCCAGCCTAGGGAAAATTAAGGCCTAATTGGGAAGGACCATATCGTATCACGTCGGTGGCAGGAATAGGTGCGTACTATCTGGAGGATTTAGATGAGAAAACTGTACTCCATCCTTGGAATGTAAACAACCTAAAAAGGTATTACTATTAATACACGTAGTCATGTCTGGTTCCTTTTTAATTCATCCCAATTATGTATCATGTGTTTCCCCATCTATTGAAGTGTTAAACAGAAACTAAGTCATGTCAGGTTCCTCGGAATTTTCATATTTTGAAATCGTTGCATGATAGTCTCATTATCAATGCTACAAGCTACATCTTTTTCAATAAACACAACCAAGCAATCATTCATCTACTGATATCCCATTCGATTGCGCAGTTCATTCTTTATATATTTCATTGCTGAAAAACTTCTTTCTACTATTGCAGTAGCAACATGAAGGGTCAAAGCTAACTTCACAAGCAAATAGACTAATGGATAAGTCTCATGCTTCCTTGTGCTCACTAACTTTTCAGCAAGTTCACTAACTCCTTGAATCTCTAAAAAGAAGTCATTGCTGCGCATATCAAAAATGTAATTATGAAGTTGAGAGTTAACTGCCAAAATACCCTTTGACATCTATTGAAGTATTAAACAGAAACTAAGTCATGTCAGGTTCCTCGGACCACAGACTTAGTGGAAATTAATATCATTTGACATCTATTGAGGTATTAAACAAAAACTAAGTCATGTTAGGTTCCTAAAACTAAGTCATGTTAGGTTTCTCGGACCACAGACTTAGGGGAAATCAATACACTAAATTTTTCTAGGGTCACAAGGTTAGTTATTATCCAGTGAAAATGTAAATCGAAGTAAGCCCACAAGCATCACTTAAAGCAGTTCAGGGTGCCATGGATTTGGTTGTTGTTCGGTTAAGTGTTTGAATATTTTCTCAAATATGTATAACCTTTATTTTACCTTGTGTGAATAACTTTGCACTTTTATGGTATATGCCTATTTTCAAGCAAAGAACAGCTAAAATTACATAAGTAAAGACAATAACTCGTACAAAATTGAGGAGGAAACATACGTATTTCATTAAAGCATGTCTTAGAAAGAAGAATTTCCATTACAAAAATTGGTATTACATCGCAAAAATAAAGATTCACTGTTTCAATTTTATATGAATCTTGTCCTTGGAAGTCTTGCCAGCTGGTTTATCCGCTTTGGTAGGAATTATTTCTTCTTTCTCTTTAGGGGCTTCCTCGGCAGGCAGGGTAACTAAGGCTAAAACCTGCTCAAAACTTTGGGAAGCTGCCCCATCTTCGGGAACCTTTGTGGCCTTGTCCTAGAATATGTCCTTGGGAGCTTCAGGTTCTTTCATTTGCTCCTGCTGGCTTGGAAGAAGAGGGTCCTGAGGCTGCATCTCTTTAATCGGCTCAACAACTGTAAAGGCTACTTCACCTTAAATGGAGGGAAGGTCCGATGCTCGAATGGCTGATGGGTAGTAGATGCTTTCTGGTTTCCTCAGCTTAGAAGAAGCCTCAACCCCAGCTCTATTTAAGGCTTCATCCCAAGTCTAAGCGCAATATAAACGGCACACAGCTGGGACCTCTGCCCTGAGGGTTTCCTCGGTCTCGGCTACCCCGAGGTTGTAACCTTGTTGCTCAGCCTCATCCCTAGCCTTCTCGGCCTCCATCTTTGCCTTCTCAGCCTCATTTTTCAGCCTCTCGGTTTGCTCTTGAAGCCTTTGGGTTTCTTCTATTTTTTTTTTCGGAGGGCGGCTATTTGGTCTTTGGATGAAGCTAACTGCTCCTTGGCATCATGCAGTAGCAGTCTTTGCTCCTCGGCCTGCCTTTGAGTACTCTCTAAAGCTGAATCAACACTCTTTCTAGCCCTTTCCTCCTCAGTCAGCTTATTCCTTAGATCCTTGTTGCTCTGATCAGCAATGTGGAGCAACTGCACGGCTGCTACGCGCCTTTTCCTCTCGTCGTCCAACTACTGGTTGCAAGAATTGGTTATCTCTTCAACCTTGAAAATGGCTTGAACAGCCTAAAAGGAAAGGGTTGTTAACATAACAAATAACAAGAGAGTTAAAAAAAAAAAGAAAAAAAAAAAAAAAAAAAAAAAAAAAAAGAGAAGGATAGCATCTTACCATGCCCAAATATCTTTTGATGTTAAGAAAAACCTCATTCCTCCTGATAGACCGCAGCTCGGCCATATCAGTGGGGAGTAACAAAGCCTCCTCTAAAGCTGAGGCCACCTGGCATCCAATACCCCCATTGAAGTTCCTAAGTGATGCCTCCTCCCTCAAGGGTTCACCGTTGAGCATGGGAGCTGGAAGCCAAGCTTGAAACTCCAATGGCCGATGACCTCCTCTCTCTGTGATACTTAGTGAAGTCTGGCCAATCTTTTGCTGCTTGGCAGCTCGTTGGATCTCATCTTCATGCTCGAGGCGAGACCTCCTTGTCTACGCCACACCTTTGTCCTTTGGCTCTCTCTTCCTTTTTGGATCAGTCAGATCAGGTCTGGGTGGCAAGGGCGGTTGAGGAGGAGGAGGAAGAGGAGATTTAGGAGGAGGAGGAGGGAGTTTGGGTTGGGTGGATTTTTCTGGTGCACCTCTTCTAGGCTGAGACTCTATTAAATCCAACAAAGTCCTTTGGGATTTCCTCTGGATACCCATTTCACCCGAGATAGTGACGTCTACTTGTTGCTGGTCGTCAAGGTCAGCCGACGTGTTCTCAGGAGATAAAGGTTGGTTAAACACCTCAAATCTATCCGAGGAATCCGACAAAGCTAAAGCCTCCTCTGAGTGTTCTTCTTCTTTTTTTTCTTCTTCCTCCTCTTCTAGAAGGACGGGTTGAGATAAGGATGCTCCTGCTGAAGGGATGCCCACGTAGAGTGGTTGAGTGAAGGGTGTGCTTTTAGGAATTAGAATACCCTCAGAAACGATGAATCCTTCGTGGGCTACACCAATACGGTGCAGCCAACGATCCTTGGCTTTTATCATGCACTTGGGAGCTTGAAATGCGAGAGAAATGGGTGTGTATCCGAAAATTATATGCGCTGCTTGTAATTGGCCGTCGGCTTCGTTTACGAACACCTCAGACCAAAGAATTCTATCTAAGCTCTCTCTGTTAACTAATTGAGCAGAGGTTTGGTAGAGCGTCTATCTGTAAAACCATTAAAATGAAAGGAAATTTTGTCAAAAACAGGAATAATGAGAAACAAAAGAAAAACACAAGTTAAGGTATGTAGATTCACAACTAAACCCCCACCTGGTTTTCCTTCCTCAGTCGAGCAAGGTAGGCCATCATGCCATTTCCCAGAAAAGATTAAAAAATCCTCTTTTAACCCTTTGTTTGATAAGGGGAGGTATTGGATTAACCTTACTTCGGGGTACCTCGACTTAAGGTAGTACCCCTGCCCCGTCAAGTGGTGTAGGTTGTATACCCAGTTCACATCATGATGGGTCAAATTTAAATTCATCTTCTCATTTAGGACTTCTATACTCCCTAATACCCTGAACATATTTGGGGCACATTGTGTGGGAGAAAGTCTAAAGAACCTAAGGTAGTTTCTCGTGATAGTACCCATGGGAATGGTTAGCCCTCCCTCGATGAAGACGATCATTGGAATGACCACCTCTCTTGTTTTCTTATCGTCTACCCATTCCCCTTGGGCAGCGTATCTCATGCCTACTGTTGGTGGGATCTTATACTTAGCCTTAAATCTCTCTCTATCCTCCTCGGATTCAACTAAACACTTGAACCTACCCATTTTCTAAGAAGTTTCGAAGAAAAGTTAACAAGTTTGAAACAAGAACTAAAAGGGGTTCAAGGAAACTTACAGGTTTGAACAGAGGGTCCTCGGACAAAAGTTTAGTATTTGAAGACGCATAGCGAGGTAAGAGAGAGTGAACAGGTTCAATGTATAAGCTCTAGGATTGTGTGATTGCTAAAAGTAGGAAAGGGGACTGATTTAAAACACTATTTATAGGGGCGCAGAAGTTACAGGCGGGAGAATTCCCGCTCATGAATCAAGAAAAATCCTCCACCGTTGGATTTACATCCTGCCGTTGAATGTGGGGGACAAAGGTGCCGCCAAAATTTAATGATGGCACGCTCTAGACGCCAAAGCGTCAGGGACGTGCCTCGAGCATGTAAAAGGCGTTTGGGAGTTCGGGTGGACAAGGTGTAATCATAAATGGGACGGACTGAGAATATCAAAATCCCCTTTTTTTCTCCCAAGGAGTCGAAAAGCAAGATTTTGAGGAGCTATTGTGGAGGCTAGTCAGCTAGATTGTACTGTTACGGCTGTACCAATTGGGCCTATGGCCCAATCCGAGGATATTAACTAAATCCGAGGATGACCAAATAAAGTTATTATAGGAAGGGTATGAGTAAAAGCAATAAGGATTGTGTATGATAGTCTAGAATATGTCCGAGGATAAGAGTCATCTCGGAGGCAGAGATCTGAGGTCAGTAAGAAGGCCTTATGATACTGGATATTCTTCAAGGTTGCATCACGATTAGAAGTCGGACATTGGATAAAAGACGAGTAAAGGGAGGCAACAAATATCTTCAAAGCTGCTGCCCCCACATTAAATGCCTCCCAACTAACTCTCTGGTCGTATTAATGTGGAGGTAATACCTGAACAGTGGTTAAGCAGCCTTACAGCTACTAGTTGAAGGTTCTGGCATGTGTTGGATGGGACAGAAGGGAGTTCTTAGAACCTAACCTACACGTGTATGGTTGAGATGATACCGGGATTATAGTATATAGCATGGAAGAGTGGCCAAAAGGAAGAAAAGAAAAAGAAAAGAAGGGAATCCAAAAATCTTTGTAATAATTCTATGAACTCTTGTAACTACAATCAAAGACTTGACTTCAATATATAGCTCCTCGGACGTCGCCGAGGACAGTTTTTTTACTTTATTTACATTGTTTTCTCTTAAATAAGCGTTTTTATTATCTTTCTTACCGGATAGAACTAGTTCTTTCACCCACGCTCTATAAATTCATTGTTTGGGCTTGTTGGGCTAAAACCCAATCCGGTATTGGGTCGAATCCAAATCTCAGTCCTTACATTTTGCTTAGAGACTTTTTACCTTAACTAGTTGGTATCTTCTAGATATTTTTATTGAAAGCATTTAAAGTTTAAATTCCCAGCTTCCAACTATCAAATTTATAAATAAATAAAAAATTAAAATCACACAAATCTCAAATCGAACTTCAAGCAAATTATCAAGGAAGAACAGGCATTAAGGCAAATAATTTCTTCATTTTCTCAATAACAATCCTTGTTAACCAGTACCTTTGATGCTTTCTAGAGTTTTTTCATGTCTTTTTAAGATAATAAAACAAAATTTTCAAATTATGAAACCCAAACAGAGAATCCTATTATTAATAGTATAGATTATAATATTTACCATAAAATATATACTTTATTTTTTAAACTGATTAAATGATTTTAAAATCTAATGATGAGAATTTAAAGAATAAAATACTTTTATATCTTAAAAGTACAGAAATTCAAGCAACCTTCCAAATAATTTCTCAATTAGTCCATTCTCACAACCAAATATCAAGACCTCGATCATTGTAAGTACCACCATAAAGAGAATTTGATCAAACAAAGAAAAATTGGATTAAATCATTCCCATTTATCAAGATTTAATTGCCTTTAGTTGGGCTTCCATATCCCTTAAAAAAAAAAAAAAAAAAACGTTCTTTTACTTTTATCGTCGTAGCTCATATCAATATTACACTAAATAGTAATAAAAAACTACAAAGAAACTTATAAATTTTGAGTTCTAAAATAGAATTAAAAAATAGTTAATCTAATCAATAATCAATTAGAATGTGTCTTTCTATTTCTCCTTAGTTCTAAAACAAAATACATTTATGGTTTTCCCACATCAACGTCCATAGCCAATTACAACCTTCACAAAATCCACAACATTCGACTTCAATATCAAAATTGTAAGTCGCTATGACTCAATATAAAATGCAAGTCCCCTTCTGTGGTTGTAACCAACTGATACGTGTTATGATTAGAGGAGATAACAATGTTAGAGCTAGGTAGGTATTATTGAAAAGTTAAACGTAAATGACATCGTTCTTGATTTGGGTGTATTTTAAATGAGATGACATGAAGGGCTATGGGTAGTTGGATATAAAGGAGTAGAAGTGCAAGAGGTGAACATGATGAATTGATATACAAAGAGTTGTGTGTGTGTGTGTGTGTGAGAGAGAGAGAGAGAGAGAGAAGTTTTGAAACATTGAACTAAAGGAAACAAATAATCTTTTTTTTTTTAAATTAGAAAAGTCTTTTTGGTGTTAAACAAAGTTCGAAAGTGTTTTCATGGTTTATTTGTTTAAACACAGTAATCTATTCTGGATTTTAGATAATTATAATTGTTAAGCTGGTATGTAGAAAATAGATAAAACTCAGCTTCTAGAGTCTCATGCATTCTAAATAACTTTTTGTATCTACATGTTTTTGTATAAGCACAAGGCAAATAAGATATATAAAGCCCACCCTCCAAGGGGGTGCCTAACAACCATGAAATCAGAGAAATTATGCATAGATGGGTGAAATTATCAGTCCCAATCTTTCTAAAGGAAATCGGATTACATTAAAATCTCCACCCACCACCCATGTCAGATTCCACTAACTAAAAATGCCCGCCAATTCCTCCCACATCAGGTGCCGCGTCCTATCTAAGTTTGGACCATAAACAAAGGTAAAAGCTCACTCAAGCTAATCACCTACATTTCTAATTCTACAAGACACCAAATACTGATCGAGTGCTTCTTCCACTTGAGGCACCTTTAGAGCCCAAATATAACCAATCTACATAAGGACAACCCTAAATACCAATCCTCTTGTAATCCACTCCAATTTTGTCTCCTGCAAACAAACAATATCCACCCTCCACGTGCGCAACAAAATTTTAATTTGAAGCCTTTTATCTTTCTCATTCAAATCTCTTACATTCCATGATAAAATCTTCAAATTCATTGAGAAATAGTCAAAGCCCCATCCCTATCAGATCCTCTGCGTTTAGCCAATGATTCACCTAATTGATGGAGCTGAATAAACCCCTAACTCCCTTATCCCTTTGCCTCCTGGCTTCATCTCATTTTTCTGTATATTAGCTTCAAAAGCCCTCTCTTGTATCACACCTTCAATAGCTGACAAAAAATTCTATGCTTGTACTTCTAATCCTTTGAGAGAAGTCCCAAAAAAATCTGCTCTGGAACCATTCAGAAGTATGTCCATTAGTCCTATCAGCTTCTAACTCTTCTGGCCTATCAAAAGAACTAACTGTGTCCCCCAATGGCTTAGAAAATGGCATAAGTTCAACATTCAGAGGTTCTAAAGGTCCTTCATCTGACTTGGTACGGTAAAAGGCTTAGTTTTGGGGAATGAAGGTGTTGAGACTTGAGAGGAGTTGGGCTTAAAGGATGTGAGTTTTGTGTAAGCTAAGGAGTTGGGTTTTGTGTATGGGTTTGGGTTTGGGTGATGTTGGGTTTTGAAAAAGATATGGGCTTGGGGCTAAAGAGTATTAGAATGTTTGGGCTTCCAAACCAATTTTTTCATTAAGTTTTCTTGGGCTGAAGAACAGAATCTTCACCTACATTGGCCCATAAAACCTTCCAAATCCCTTCTGAACCTTGTTCAGTATGCATATGAACATCCAGAATAGCCCCTTTTTGAGCAGATGGCTTAAATAGTTAAATCTCGCCCCAACACTCTCAGGTTCCTTCCCAGTATCAGTTTCATTTTAACAGAATTTCTTACTAAAATTGTGTATAATATAGGCCCATAAAACAATTATCTTTTAAAAATAAATTATTTTTTATTAAATAAAAACTTTTAGAGATTATGATCCAATGCATCCCATTTTATGTTAATAAAATAAAAAATCACTATCTGATCTTGATCACACTTGTACGTGCCACTTATCCAAGAGCGTCGCACATCAGACTATATACCGATAACATATTTTGTAAACTTTTTTTTAAAAAATTTGGAATAGGGGAAGGGGAAACCTAGACTGAATACTTAGCAGAATAGAATAAAGACTTAAACTCACACGCCAACTCCAAAACTGCATGCAGCAGTTAGAGTTGCGGAGCGAGTTATAAATACCTCTCCTAACACAGACCTAAGCGATGTGGGACTAGACTCGACTTTAAATCGATTCTTTTTTTCTTTTTTTTTTTGATTTGGAATAGGGGAAGGGGAAACCTAGACTAAATACTTAGTGGAATGGAATAAAGACTTAAACTCACACGCCAACTCCAAAACTGCATGCGGCAGTTAGAGTCGTGGAGCGAGTTATAAATCACTCTCCTAACACAGACCTAAGCGATGTGGGACTATACTCAACTTTAAACCGATTCTTTTTTTTTTTTTTTTTAATTGGAATAGGGGAAGGGGAAACCTAGACTGAATACTTAACGGAATGGAATAAAGACTTAAACTCACACACCAACTCCAAAATTGCATGCGACAGTTAGAGTCGCGGAGCGAGTTATAAATTCCTCTCCTAACACAGACCTAAGCGATGTGGGACCAGACTCGACAAACCTTAAAACACAAACACACTTGATTATTTATATATTACAATGTTATATTAATATTAAAGGGTTTACATTATTTACTATTACGGAAAAAAGAAATTGTTTAGAGAAACTAATGTTTATGCGTCTACCTTGTTAAAATTTGATTACCTATTGATAAGAATTAGAAAGGTAGGCTCTACCATATCTCAAATGGATTCAGATCCTCTAGAATTCTTAGGATGATACTCTACTAGTAGATTTCTTTAAATTTATTTGGTAGGTTATTCTAGGAATTCTAGAAGATCTGAATCCGTAATAGAACTCTAGAGGATCTTAATATTAGGTTTTACAATCGAATTTAAACATGTAGGTACATTAAAATTAAATGATAATATTGTTTGTATTTTATTAATCAATGCGATTATGCGTTTATTTTTAATTAAGATAACTAAAACTAAGTTTGGCCTTTAAAAAAAAAAACCAACCATGTATTTAATCTTAAAAACAATGAGTAATGTCTTCTCAATAAAGCAACAAAAAAAAAAATAATAGAAAAGAAAAGAAAAAAAAGTGACGAGACTACATGATAAATCAAGCAAAAAAGAACATGTGATGCCCTCTCATCAAAATGTTGAAATGGGCTTTCTAATTTTCTGCAAATTGGGATTAAATAAATAAAAAATCATTCAACACTTTAACTTGTGGTCAAAATGCCAAT
>JARYZH020000708.1:0-80825 GCA_030021035.2 Notholithocarpus densiflorus
TTTATAAAGGCTAATGGATATCAGGTTCAACTTTATTCCAATTGTTGCAGCACTGCACAGAAACTCCCAAAGCCAAACGAAATCTGTCTCTAAGTTTCAAAGAAAATGGCCTCTAGCTGCCGGATAACTTCTGGCCCCACCGACCCAAAACACCAAAAAGCGAACGAAAATTGCCGATGATGGGTTTGGGTGGGTAAGTCACCGGAGATGCAGAGAGAGGGAAGGAGGAAGACGGGTGTGTAAGCCAACAAAAAAAATTGTGGAATATTTGATTGGCAGTTCAATTTATAAATTATTTTTATTTTACTCGATTTATAACAATATCTGTTTTCCTTTTCTTAAAAATCTGTTTGGATTTTGGTGGCGTAGCTCTGTGATTCAACGTTAGGATTCACCTTCTTGTAATGAAAGATGCGAAAACAGACAAGTAAAATCACTTAAGAATAAGATTTGGCTAAAATGATAACGCACAAGCTCAACGAATTTGTGGTGGTTGGGTGTGTCACCGGAGAGAGATGAAGAGGGATGGAGGGGGAGATGGACTATTAGTGGAGTGGTTTTCCAGATTTGATTTGATTTTTATTTATTTATTATTATAATAAAACAGCTTGTGATGGAAATTCCATTTGAGTTCTTTTAATATATAATGGGTATCTCAGTTATCTCAACAACGAGAGGGTGAGGGGGATGGAAGAAAGAGAGATATTTTATTTTTTAATAGGACTTGTAATGAAATTTTAGTTCTATATCTGATGTGTGTTTCATTTTTTTTTTATTTTTTTTTTTAAGCTTTCGTGGAACTTTCCATTCCAGCAGATTGTAAAAAGTTTGCAGAATTGTTTATGGCTGCAGTATTACAAACGAGGATATTGAGAACAAAATTGGATTTTTGGTATATCTGGAGTCTGCTTGGCATTCCACTAAAATCTAGCTTAGGTCGAACAATTCTCTCAAACATCTTGAACATCAATGAGTGTCAAAGAAAAAAAGATTAAAAAAGAGGTGAACAAGATTGTTTAAGATTAGAAAGACAACGTTAGTAAATCCATCTTCATGAAAAGATGCCTATGTTTCTCAGATTTGGCCAATTCCACATTGTTAATAATCATTTAAGGGCCTTGGTAATTAGGCCAAGCTAGAAAGGTCCTGGGCTCCTGGCAGACGTTTACAAAAAAAAAAAAAAGAGGTCCTGGCAGACAGCAATATAACAACATTATCTCCAACACATGATTTTAAGAGCATAAAGGACGTCGCCCCTATGTGATGCCTACTTAGTTCAAACCCTGACCAATTGACGAACCACAACATTCACAACTTAATGATGAGATCAAGATGGTGATTAGGTCACTTGAAATGCAAAATACATTTTGGTGACAACATACAGTCTTCCCTATAGCAAAATTGGTTTCCAGAGATAGAACAAAGCAGCCATCTTCTAGGGCAATATGGGTCATTGAAGCCTGCATATTTCATTGCCTACACATGGTGGGAATAAGGATTAAACAAAAGATTAAGGAACAATATAGTGTGTAAGGAAGCTCTGATATAAAGGAAGGGAATGTTGAACAATAAATATAAAGACAAACACTTGATTCTGAAATGGTGATGATTGATGGTAAACTATTCTGTAGATATAGAAACTTATTTCACAAATAACTGATGTGGGAAAGGGCATATAGCACTTTCATACAAGATTATAAAAACTGTTATGGAATTAAAATCTCTGAACATGTAATAGGAATGAAAAAAACCTAGAAGAAAACTGAGCACTGTCGAGTTCAAGTCTTGATGGACTTGAGGCCATGTCCCTGTGACACAACAAATCTTTTGATCAAAGCTCACAAACAAAATTTCTTCGTTGTCTCCCCCAAAGCCCCTAGTGACTGTTGCAAACTTCACACTATGATTAAATCAAAGTAGTACTTGAACTTGTGCAAAGGTACTGGCTTAGTCATCATGTTAGCTAAATTCTCTGCAATTCTAATCTTCTGAAAAAGAATATCTTCCTTATCAACAACATGCTGAGTTCAAGAGTAACGGACTTGTCTTTTTCTAAATGAATGGAACTCTGACCATCACAAAATAGACAAATGTGCTTATGATGAATTTTCAAGTCTTCAATCAAACCATGTAGCCAAAGAGCCTCCTTTTGACTACAATCAAACCCATGCATGCAGCTGTAGTGGTTGCCAAAGCAATAGCCTACTGCAGTATCAACCTCAAACTCACCAATGCTTTTGCAAATGTAAGTAGCTCATAGTAGAATGGTGCTTATCTAGATCCTTGACATAGTCTGAATCAATGTGTCTTCTAAAAGATTCATCTCTCTCAAACTTCAAACCCAAATCATCTCAAGATCCATATAGCAGCTTGCCAATGACCCTTCCTTAGATCATGCATATAACAACTAACCATGCTAAAAGCCTATGAAATGTTGGGCCGCATACATACCATTTCAAATATGAGGCTGCCAACCAAACTGGTATTAGAGCTTCAATTATCACAAAAATAACAGCACAAGGAACACAAAAACACACAAAAGACATTTCTTTGTATTCTACAATGTCAATGGTTAAATAGAATGACAAAAGAGAAGACATTAAATAACATGAGTTTTTCATTTCTAAGTAACTATGACAATGAAAAAAGGTATACCTTTAATATCTAAGTCAGGATTTAGAGAACACATTCTATTGTTGTAGCAGATTAGGTCACCAATTTTCCAGATTGGAGTCTTTTATTTAGGTAGCAATGATTTCTCCACTGACTACCACACTTCACATCCAGATGCAATTAGCTTTTAACGTCCTGCGAGTTACCAGCCTAAGGAATTGAAGAACAGAATGACACTAAACAGTATACAACTCTTTCAGCTAGTGAAGTTTACATTTACTCGAGATTCTAGCAAATTTGTCAACTTCAAGTCCTGCACAAACAAATTTATAACATAAATTTAGCCATGGGAAGAATAAAAGTAAATTTGCTAGTGGGTTGTTTAGGCTACAAGATTAAGTAACAGAGTTAGTAATAGTAAAGCTTAAAATATTGACTAGGCATAAAGTTGTTCAGCCTAGATTAGCAATTAGCAATTATCACTGCTGCTTTTTGAGTAGACTGCAAAATTAGTTTATGTAAGCAATTTAGATTTAGCATTCATACATGTATGTTTTTCTAGGAAAACTACATACTGTATCTTGCTTCAACTTATTATGGACAATATTGTTTTTGGTGTATGAACTACAACTTTTTTTTGATAAGTAATAAGCTTGATTGAGACCAAAATAGAATTGCCCAAATTATTCAGGAAGTATACAGATGGGTACTAAAATTATATAATAGCATGGTAAGATATTTTTGTCATGGCTGAATTAATTAATAGAAGTTTTTAAGTCATATATCTGAATAATACAATTAATTTAAAAAACAAATGGTACTAATTGAATAATTGCAAATAGAAGTCAACATAGAGAGAGGCATATGTTCATTGCCCTATCCACTCACTGTAGGCTAGTATCCTTCAAACTTTTGTATGAATTGGAGCACCCAAACTGGTTGGCCTCTTAGGACAACAAGATTGACAAGAGGAGAAGGCTGTAACAGACATGTAAAAATCTATTGACTGAAGCTAGTATTATTAAATTGCTCTGGCAGAGATATGTTGAAGCAATTTTCTGTGAAGCTATTTGACAATCAATCAAGTGTGCAAGATGGCTAACCATCAGATTTATACCTTAGCAATCATTGAAGTGTTGAAGTCAGTGGAACAAAGGGCTCTAGCCCCTAGGTGAGGCCATGATAACAGATAAGATTTGATAGGTGGATGAACTGTCAGGAGTTCTGTTTAGTAAAAAGATCCCTTGTTTAGTATATATATAGGGAATGGAAGAAACCTGTGTAGCTAATTTTGGTTAGCATCCTCCACAATCAATGTCAAGAAATCTAACCAACTTATTCACAAGAAACATATCTTACCAAAATGTAGAAATTGAAAAAACTTCTAAGAAGCCACCATACTCGTGAATATATGTATTTTCTAAAGTGGCAAGTTCATTGTAATTGTCATGGTCCAATTGAAACAAGAATATGCCATCCTGCCACACTGTTGGAGTATGTCATGGAACTTTCCTTCTTCTAATTGGCTAGAGGAGTCATCAAAATCTCTCGGCAGAGTGGCCATTCACTGTTTTTATATCCATAAAACTCATAAATGACTTAATGTGTAAAACTTTCAAATCATTTCTATGAGAAACAAAATGAAATTCTAAACCAAAGGGTAATTTGAATAATAGCCAATAAAAGTTATATATGTTCATTACCTTATCTGCTTACTATAAAGAACTGTTCTTCCAACATGTGCACGAATTGTAGCATGCAAACCAAATGGGCTTTTTGTTAAGGAAAAGCTTACAAGAAGAGAAGAACAAAACTGACATTAATTGAAGCTAGAAAGATATGAAAAAGAAATTATTTTGACAATCAATCAACATGTAAGATGGCTTTTCACCAGATACCTTAGTGCAGTAAAGTTCAGATGTTGCTGAAACAAAGGTTTCTAGGTTAGCCAACCATAACCAAAAAAAAAAAAAAAAAGATAAAATATTTTGTAAAAAAGATCCATTGCTAAGTACGGAAGAGATAGCAGAAACCGTGATGTAAAAGTTGGAAAAATAAGACTCACCTTATATTTTGTTGGTTGATAAAGGTAGTGCTGCCATGTAGAGTAAACTTGTAAACATTGCAGATATAGACGCAATATCATTCCAATTAGCCAGCAACCAGAAATTTCACACAGGTTAAAAAGAAGAAGAAGGAGAAGAAACCCAGAAAAAGTAATATGACTTACAAAAAATTGTGTGAATTTGATATCAGATATAAAATGAAAAGAGGCTCTCTTTTGATTTGAATCTCATGTTGCTCTTCTTTCTTGGGGACATTAGACTGGTCATTTACAGATAAGTCAAAAATTTCACAGCGTTTTGCTCAAACCCTTTGTCAGTTGGTTGAATTTTGAAAGGAATGAAAAAGATTTGAGTGCCTGTAGATCAAATGTGACCTTTTATTGGAACATTGAAAAATAACTGGCATCCGTAATTTAACAACGCACTGCACCACATCCAGTGCTGGTATATGTTCCGGCTTCTTGCAACTGTTATTTTTATTTTTTTTTTAATTTTTTTTTTTGAGGATGCTTCTTGCAACTGTTAACAGACAGATGATGTATAAATGAAATGTTCCCCCACTATAGAAGAAAAAAAAATCCATTCTTTCTAATTTTCTGGTTTTAACTTTCAAATATTATGGCGCTGTGTGTTGAAGTTGATGAGGCAGAGGCTTGAGGTAAGTATAAAATCCTTACGCATTTAGCCTTGTCCAACAAAAATTGATCTTTAGTCCTAACATACTAGGCATTACGCTACAATAGTGATGCTGGGATTCACTGTAATACCCCAATTTTGATTTTATGATTATCATTGTACCTTGTCAATTTTAATATAGAGTTGAGGTATTATATGTGTGTGTGCAGTAAGATGAGAGTAGACAATTTTGTGGTGTTACAAATAGGTGAGAAAATTAAAGTTTTAATGCATACAATTTGGTGGGACAATTAAAATAAATAAATAAAAAAAAGAGAAAGATGTTTTATGGGCTTCTTGGAGACTAAAGAGATAAGCTCAAGTGGATTTTAAACTCCAGCCCACTACCCCACCAAGCCCACATCTCTGATGTGTTAAAATATAAGTTGGAGGAAAAGATAAATTAGGGTTTTCATAGGAAGGGTTTTATCAAGGAGGCTAAGAGGTGTTTTTCCTCGGAGTTAGAGCACATACAATTGAAGAGACAATCAGATTGTTCAAGGTATGATATCTCACCGTTAGAAACAAAGAATTAAGGAGTTAGAATTTTATAATGGGAAATTTTAGTGATATGTAGACTGTGAGGTTGGTAATTTCTTAGATTACGATTTTTACACTATTTCAATTATTCTTGAATCTTAGAATGCCACTGTTCAGAGTCTAAAAGAACAGCCGAAATTATTTAAAGCATGAATAAGGCTGCATCGTTTTGTAGGACTATAGGGCTTTAAGGTCTATAGGAACTTTTGGGCTGTAGATCTATGCCGTAGGGTTAATTATGAATTGCTGGAGAAATTGCAACCGACCCCACACACGAAATCTCATTTTGTCAAAGTCCAAGTCCTCTGATGGATGATTAATGGCCTTCGTAGTCTTTGCCTAGACTTTGACTATTTCCCTACCACAATTAACCATTAGAAATCAACATGTCTACAATTCTTTAAAGGATAATAGCAGACTTGTTTCTTCTATCAAATTCTAATTTCATCTCAAAATAATGCTTAGATATTAAATACTTTAGGGTCAATGATATTAAGTCCATGAACAAGTCATATTAGTTTTGGCCCACGGTTCTCATTGGGATATATATTAAATTCTAGGTTTACTCATAGTGTGAATTTTAGAACAAAGTTACGGTTATAGAGCCAAATTCATGTTTAAGGTTTTACTTTTGTTTAGGACATATATTAAATCCTAAAGTATTAGCTGCTGGCCCTGAGTTTTGATAAATTCAATGAAACATATTCTTGGGTAGAGATACTTTGCATTAGTGCTATCATTTAGTTCAGCAAAGTATTTTACTAGTGAGTCAGTTTGTATAGTTCAATAAGCTTTACATTTTGTGGAGGATATTAAGTAATTTCCATGATTGATTATAGGTCCTATTTAAGAGTGTTTTGAGGCTTTTGGAGGTTATTTCGGCTGGACTGTCAGAGTGATTCAAGTGCTGTAAGTAATTATGCATAATATGCACAAGTTTTGTCATTTAGGTTCTTAGATGTCAAAGGTTTTCAAAAGTTATGTTTTTAAAGCTTACGTTTTCTAAAGTTTATTAAAAGCATTATTTTTACATCATTGAAAGAGAAACTTCGACTTTTAGACAATGTTTTAAAGAGAGACTTCGAATTTGAAATAATGTTTTGAATTTCCAAATCTCATTTAAAAGATGATTTCTAAACTAAACTATTTTCCGAAAATAATTGAGTTTCAAAGTAAGTTTTCTAAAAAGGTTCTTGTTCTTTAAGTTTGTTTAAAACCAAGTGATTTTAAAGTCATATTCTTATTTTTCAAATGGTATTTAAGACGTTTCTTTTAGCAAATTGGGTTTTCAAACTTACTCAAGAATTGTAAAAATATTTATATAAACTCTTCAGTTCTTATTCATTCCCTAAGAAAGTCAAGCATCCTTGATTTATATTCAATTCGATATTGTGATATTCACTATGCCTTTATATTTGGAATAATTGTTAATATTAAGAAAATTATTCTATTTTGTATATAATTTGTTTTGTGATATGTGACTCAAAATGAATGTTTTTAGAATTGATCAGATAAATGTGTAAATCCGCTCACAGGATTGTATGTGAGAATATGTGTTGATCCCTCACCAGTAGGGGTTAGATGTTGGTATCCGCTCACAGGATTGTATGTGAGAATATGTGATGTGTATATGTGACATTGTGCTCTGATCAATTATCTATATGTGTTTTCGAATGACTTTAAGATTTGATTATATATGTATTAAGTGGTTCTTTATATGTTTGGAAAACTATATAGAATATTTTGAGTGAAATTGTGAAATCAAACTCGTGCTTTGCTTGACTCTATTCCGTTGTGTATTCTGTATAATTACTTACTAAATGTGTGGCTCACCCCATCAATTACTATTTTTAGATTAAAGTGTAGTTGGGAAGATAGAACTTTTGGATCGCTTTGTAAGGTGTAAGGTAGAGCGTGGAAGTTGTAGGCGACTTCAGTATTACTTGAAGACTTATAGAATTTCAGTTACCTTTATTTTGTAATTCATGTTTTATACAGTGGAGATTATTTCCAATTTGTGGAGTTTAGATTTTTGTAAGAGGTTTTTAAGATTATTGTTTCTTTGGAGTATTGAGTTATTTTGGATTAATTACGTTTATGGAATTATATAAGTTTAGCAGGTTAGTCATGTATCTAAATTCATATTCCATGGATTTTGGGTCGTGACATTCACCGTCTAATTAAAACAACAATACAACTGCACATAAACAAAAAGTAGATATTAAACATTCATTACAGTTTACCAACTATCTATCATTGAGCTCATCTATAGTCTTAAAATGTGAAAGAGAAAATCCCCAAGGTGCATAATTTCATTCCAATACATAGAAAATGCATAAGAAAAAAAAAAAAAAAAAAAAGCAGCATAGGAAAAGATAGATGAATGAAACCTTCAAGAATCCAACTTCAATGACAATCATAGTATGTGCAGTGTCCTCAACTTCTGACTGCCATCAATTTGCCACAAAATTTGAACCTAACAAAGAATAATGAATTTAAGGTGGAATATTAGAAGATAAAGGATGGTACCTGACTTATTAAGTTCAATTATCTTCACAACAGTCATTTTGTTCTATTTTATTTTAATCACAGTTTTTAACATTCAAGAAATCTAGTAAGCACATGAAATAGAGAAATCTGAAGGTTATGTTTGGCTAAGAGGGATACATCAGAAGAGAAGAACATGAGAATGGAGGAAACTCACAGATTAACACCCTGGCATTACAAAAATCTTGGATTGTCTATGTCTGCTATTTAACCACTCTGGCAGCAAACAGTACAAAATATTCAGCTTTTTTTGTAAAGCGAGCATCAGATAGTAGTAAATTCTAATAAATTTCCAACCACTTTGGCAGACCTTACACTTAGCTAACAACAGAGAGTATCTCTATTGGCATGGATTGCACTTCTTCCATAATTTGCTCTAGAAATTAGCAATCTTGTTCCCTAAAATTCAGCTCTTCAGGAAAGGAAAAGTTGCCCCACCACTCCAGCAAAGCTTTAAGATCATCAAAATATGATACCTTCAACTCAGAATGTTATTAGGTGTCAAAGTCTGACCAATTTGAAAACTACAGCTCAAGTCACTGCAAGAAGAATAGAAAATGCAGAGTACCACCCATGGATATATATATCCTACACATACTGCTTTCACAAGGTTTAGCTAGAAAGATGTTGTTTTGTTATCCCTGTTTGTGTTTAGTATATAAATGTCTATTATTCAATACGACATAATTTTCACTAAAGGATCACCCATGCATATAAATGTCTTTGTTATCCCTTTTTCTCTCTCAAACTTTTTTATGAGTGGCAGATGTTATAAATCTTGATTTTAAAGATTAGATATTATGAGTGTTGCTGGTATAGAATGCAATAGAAACAAAGACATAGGAATAGGTTGCCTATCAATAACGGTCAAAGCGAATGAATCAAATCTCCCCAAGTAGGATTCGAACCTACAACCAATCCGTTAACGGTGACCACTTTACCATTGAGCTACTGTGGAGCAACGATAGATTCAAAGCATGATGATAGTACAAAGTAATGCTCCCATTGGACCTGATAATAGCATAATACAATGCTAAGACTGTGAATGTTATGTGAACTACAACTCTATGGCTCCGTTTGGGAGTTCATAAGGGAATGGAATGGAATGATCATAAGGGAATGGAAAAGAATGGAATGGAATGTATTTAAGTAAAGGAAAGGAATAGAAAAGAATGGAATGGAATTAAGTAATCTTGATTGGATGTTTTAAAATAAAGGAACGGAAATGAATAAAAATGAATGGAATGTAAGTAATCTTGTTTGGGAGCAACATGGAGGGAATAGAATGAAATCATTTTATGGCAATATTACTGTTAGACCCCTATTTTAAAATAAATGGTTGAATATACAGGAGTATTTTGGGATTTTTAGTAAAAAAATCATTAAATTTAATTTCATTCCCTCCCAATCCTTCCAATTTCGGAGGGAAAGAAAATTTAAGGTTTTAAGGGAATAGAGAGCAATGAGTGTTCTCTCCTACCCATTCCATTCCCTCCTACTTAAACTCCCAAACAAAGGAATAGGCTTTTCATTTCCTCCATTAAAACTCCCAAACAATATAAGGAAAGAATATTCTAAAATTATTATTTTCATTCATTTCCATTCTATTCCATTCTCTCCTCCCAAACGAGGCCATTCTGTTATGTTGGAAAAGAAAAAAAGAAAATGCCTTGGGAAAAAGAGAAATTGAGGTACCTGAACTTGTTTTGCACATTAACGCATTTCAGTTCTTTCCCCAGTTGTTTACAACCACGGAATAACCTAACGCATTGGACCTAAGGCATTTCAGTTCCTTAAAAAAAATGTTTACTAGAAAAGAAGAGAAGGAGATCAGGTTTAGATGGAATTACCACATTAGTTCTGTATAATTGGAATACGGGGGCAATGTTGGGCCATTTTTTCTGTGATTGGGGATGCTGAAAACTCTAATCTCTTGATCATCGTTTATCTGGGTTGACTATGAATAATATTATATAATTTGTTCATTCAAAGGAAAGTATATGAGAAGAGGATTTGAGGTATCAGAAAACTTACATTCTTATCTCTGGAATGTGGGCAATCTTCAACCACTCAGCCCCGCTTTCCTTTGCACATCTTTCCTTTAACTTGGAGCATTTGAAAATAAATAGTACTTCTAATTTGATGAGGCATGTTGTGGTTGTGGGCAGATACATCAGGTTATTGCAATAACAAATTCTGAGTGTTTTAAGGGAAGAAAGGGTGCCCAACCACTCAGGTAAAGTTTCTATTCCATCAAAATCATAGATATCCAGAGTTTCAAGGGCAGTGAAATGTTGAATTTCGCCTGGGAGAGAGTTGAGTTTAGCCCACCCTTTCAATTTTAGATATTCGAGCGTCGTATGAGAGTGTTGGATGAAATTGAGACTGGGGAAAGCATCCAGCTCCTCACAATACCCACCGATAACCAAACTCTTCAAGCATTTTAATGACCCCTCTGGCAGATGCGTGATGTTACTGCAATCTTTAATTGCCAAAGTTGTAAGAAAGCACAACTCTCCTAAATCTGGAATTGATTTGAGATTATCACACCCATAGATCTCTAATTGGGCAAGAGAATGCCATTCTTGTAGATCTGGAATTGATTTGAGATTATGACACCTGTAGATCTCTAATTGTGCAAGAGAATGGAATTCTTGTAGATTTGGAAGTGATTTCAGACCAAGGCAATATTTTATATACAATTTTGAGAGAGACGTACATAATTGTAGCTGAGTAGTTAGAACTTCAACACCACATCTTCTTATAATCAAGCGGCCTAGACCTTGTATACGTGGAAAACACTTCAGCTTAGGACAGTCCAATATTAACAAATCCTCGAGGGAAATGAGGGGTTGCGAGGTGTCCGGAATATAACTCCAGTTCCCCACAATCTTTTATCCAAAGTGATTGGAGAGAAGTACAGGAAAGTTGCTCTGGCACAAAAGCAAGTCCTGACACAGCAGAAATATCGGCGGACTTGAGTGTGGTGAGATTGCTGCTAATCCTTTCCAAAGCCGTGTTGTAGAAGAATTTAGTCATTAATTTCTGTAGAAACGGAAAATGACATGAGGCACTCCTCAGTTGACGACACTCTACAATTATCAACTGCTCAAGGCAAGGAAACACTACACTTGCTGATGTCATCTCCAGTGCATCCTTCCACTCCACTAGTTTGCTCATATATGCAATTGTGAATGTTCTTAATGCCGGGAACAATACATTACTGTACATGCCATAAAACTCAGCTCCAATACATGTCACGTCATTCATTCCGTGCATTTCAAGAGCCTTAAGGCAAGGTAGATGCCCGAGGGTGGGAACTTGTTCACATTTGTTGCAGCCATATAAATTTATTCGGATCAAATTGTAAAAAAGCGACATCCATGATGGGAATTTCTTTCCACCAAAGCCACTAATTGTTAAGGATTTCAAATTTTGATGAGGATGGAGGCCTTCCAACACTTTCATTATGGTGGTTGACTTCACTATCTGAATTTAGAGGCCAAATTCATTGCAGTGCCTTCCACCCCAAAGGGACGAGCACACTAAATTTAGAAGCCAAATCAAATCACCTTAACGAGATTTGGCAAAAAATGTCATAGTGTTACTGTGGGTCTACGATCCTGGGCACGAATGAGATGGTTCGCATTAAGAACCACTACAACAAAATGTATTTTTAGCAACGAACATTAGTGAGGAAATATTTTTCGTCACTAAAAATACAGATTTAGCGACGAAATATGAATTTCGTCATTAATAATGAAAAAAATTATAACATTTAGTGACGAAAAATAATTTTCATCGCTATTGTGATCTGAAAAATGGGTGCCAGCAGGGAAAACTTTGGTGGGAACTTAGTTAATCTATAGCGACGAAGTATTTCGTCGCTAAAAGTTGAAATTTTTAGTAACGAAATATTTCATCACTGTAGGTATTGTTGTGGATAGCATTAGCGACAAAAATCATTTCGTCTCTATAAGGAAGAATTAGCATCGTCACTAAAAACAATCATGGTTTTTCATTTCATTGTTTTAGCAATGAAATTACAATTCGTCACTAAAAGTATACTATAGCGACGAAATCTTAATTTCCTCTCTAAAAATCTTAACAAAATCTGGGTTCTTTAGTGACGAAATTGAGCTTTGTCGCTAAGGGGTTTCTAATTCCCCTAAACCCATTTCAGCAAATATATTTCACTTCCCACTTCTTTTTTGGTCACTTCCCTCCCAAACACAAACTATTTTCCCACTTCCCACTTCTTTCTTCCTTTCTCTCACAAACCTAAACGGCCCTTCGCCTTCCTGACGGTTCACCTCCCGACAACCCTTCGCCACACAAACCCATCCCAACCCTCCCTTCCCCTCACAACCCTAGCCAAAACTGACGTCGCTGCCACACCCCCAGCCAAAACTAACGTTGACGCCGCCGCCGCCGCCGATCTCTTTTCTCCCCTTCTCCCCTCAAACGCCGATCTCGCTTTCTCCCTTCTCCCCTCGATCTCTCCATTGACCTTTCCTTCGACTGCCTCCAAACCAAGTCTCGAGCTCATCTCATTGACTCCTTTCAATCAATTCGTAGATTTCATTTTCTGCTTCTAGGAACTTCAAGACCTCTTACTCTTTACGAGAAGACCGCTCATCAGTTTCTTGCTTCTAGAACCTTTTGTTCAAATCTCATCCAAGATTCTCAAGGCCTCGCCGCCATTGACAAAAAACTGGACTTTTAGTGACAAATTTTTTCGTCACTGAAAATACATTTTGTTGTAGTGAACCCAAGGTAATTCTTATACCTTTATTTAAAAAAATAAGAAGCAAGAGCAAAGATAAAATCATCCCAAAGATACATGGCCTAACCCATTGAGCCTTCCTATGAGTATCATTGCTCAAGTCAACCATAGCAATGGTAGTCCCAAATCACAGCTTTGTCTTTCTATATTTATTCTAGATCTCAATTTGATCGTACCGAAGTTGCTATATGGTGATCTATAAATGGAAGGAATCGGAATCATAGTCTCGGCTAAAGGCTTTAAAAAAAAAAAAAAAAAAAAAAAATTTAAGCTACAATTGATGAGACTTATTGTTCATATAAATATATATATATATATATATATGTGTGTGTGAATATATATGTGTTGCTTAAGATAAATACAGTCAACCCAATGTGGTGCAAATCCCATTTTTATCATTCACAATTTCACATGTGCTGTTTAGTTGCATGCCTGATGTTAGACACACTTGTTTGGCACAAAATTCAACTATGTTCATATTAACACGTGAATGGTGCCACTTGCTAGTTATCACCCTTTTTCTTTCCTAAACGTATTTTGCTTAAATAGGAAAGATGAAGTCAATATATTAATGCCTTGCAAGAGGTAATAAATCTCAATGCTTGAACATTAGAGAAAATTTATTATCTTACTAAAATTATAATTTTGGACATTAAAAGGCAAAAGTCAAATTTTATTATCTTGCCAAATTTAGAATCCTAATTTTAAACATGAAATAAAGTTTAAACCAAGGAAAGAAAGTCTAAACCCAATCAGCATCGGGTATGTGTGGAAGCCAAGGGTAATGAATACCTTAAACAATTCGAAGAAGATCAATGGCTAAGAAGTCAAACCAGTCTCTTTGAGATCCTTGCCATTAAAGCCAAATATAATTACATGTTATGGCCTAATTGATATCTTGATTATAGCCATAAAAAGGGTTGTACACCTTTACTACATTTCCTATTATAACACGAGGAGATCATCTGTGTCTCTTTATAGCATTAAATAATTGGTATACTGGTTGATATTCATGCATCCTGGTTGATATTCATGCATTATGCCATTAATTATGGCTTTTTATTTCACTACTTTCTCCTAATGCATAAAAAAAAAAAAAAAAGGAAGTGAAATATTATTGCCCTGCCAAAGATAATAAATCTTAATTTTCGGCATTAGAAAATTGAAGCCAATATTTTTTGTCTTACCAAAATTATTTCATAATTTTAGAGTTTAGACACTAAAGAGGCTAAAGTCGGATTTCACTATCTTACCAAATTTAGAAACACTAAATTTGGACATAAGAGAAAATCCAATGAGCCAGGCCGAGCCAAATCTAATCAATATTAAATAGGTGGAAGCCAACGATAATAAATATTCTATTTGTCTGCTACAACTGCACCTGGTGAAAACTATCATGATTTATGTATGATTTACATATGTTTGGCAAAAACATTATATATACACGTCCAAGAAAACTAATTTTGTACCAGTCATCTATGAGATTGAAAACATCCACAAAAGAGGATGTATAAAAAATAAAGTTGACTGCAAAACCACGTATGGTGACGTTATGCAGTCTAGAGACAATGAACAGTGTTAAAGAGAACTTATCAAGAAGAGCCTGCCAAAAAGGAGATCAAAGATGGGAACGTTCTCTTCAAACCGGCATATTGCTTGATATGTTATCTAATAATTTCAATTCGATTTCTTATGATTAATAAATCTAGCATGTCCATCTATTAGAAGATGGGGGAACCCTAAAGCTAGCCCATGTGCATGACGCGTAAGTCATAAGGCTAAATGGGTAATAAGATGAATGGGCATTAAGCCCATGCACCATGTTATTCACCAATAGCATGTGTCATTATGTGCCTCTCATGTTTAATTTAATATTAATTCCTATGTCTATTGAAAGGATCAGTAAACAAGCAATTGACTAATATATACTGAAACCGAATAAAGAAAAAATACAAGAGATAATATTTCAATTACGAATTAAAATCCTTGGTTATCTTCTTTACATGGTGAATAAATCTACCTAGAAACCCGTCAATTATATTGTCGGTTAAGGTTATGAATTTATGGTGCTTAAGTATTGCAATTAAGGACCACTTAAGGTAAAGGCTCTCAACCTCCATTATTTTTAGCAAATTTAAATATCTTAATTTTCATTATTAAGGAAAGTAAAGTCAAATTTAATTGCTTTTCCAAATGTCAAAATTTTGATTTGGACATTTAAAAGCATGGAACCATATTTTATTGGGCTTGAATTCCATTTAACAAGAGATGCCTAATTATTTCTCTGAATTTTAGGAGAAATCTTATGAGCATATAGATTCACACATAATGATCATGATTTAAATTTTCCCAATTATAAATGCTGCTTCAACTTTGAGAAAGGACATATTTCGAATTGTTACATATTAACATACAATCTACTCTCAAAATAGTACAGATTATGTCCATATGAATTCGTTAAACAAAAAAGATATAGCATGTTATACCAAAATAGTTTGGCTATGTATGCATTTGAAGTTCTGATTTTTCCTTTCGTATACTAGCCCAACATGCTTTTACAATTGATGCATAAATCCCACCATATGGTTTCATGAAATCTTTGGTGGTTTTTGTACATTAAAGCTTCATACTTTCGTAAACCGAGTCACTACTTCAGTGTTTGGTATGAACTAAATTACACTTCATTTATATAAAAATAAATATTAAGCCCCAAAATTTTTTATTCATTTGTGGTTAATATTATTTGTGAATTTCTTAATTGACAATGTCGCTCTAAGTCTAACACTTCACACAGTAAAAGTACTAAACTATTCATTAGTGTAACTAGACTAGCTTGACTGTACCTATATTCTTAAGATTATAAACTTTAAAATAAGAACTTGTCAAGAAAAACAAGCCAAGAAAGAGATCAAAAACTCTTAAGTGGAAAAGGGGAATACAACCAAAGGTTGTTAAAATTCCTTTGACATCACAAATGCTGAGTCAAGCCCCGGTAGCTTTGAAGCCAACAAAGAAGAGCTTGTTGAAAAGAAATCAGCTTAGTAGGGTACCAAAAGTACCACACACATATCTAAATCACTCGCCATGTGAGCAAAGTGGTTCCAAGCCAAGCATACTTGTTATAGGGTCCTTGCAAAGGTGGGCTTGGATATTCAATTTCTAGAAAAACTGTTAGAAAGAATTGTCACTTTGTAAACAACTATTTTATCCTTGAGTACCTGGTTTAATCTTTTAGTTATTCACACTTATTAAAATCCAATTTCAATAAATATAAGTTTTAGTAACTCCTTACTAAAGTGGGCGCCCTAAATAACCAGTTCTCATTAAACTTATCTTAAGAGGATATTTCGTGTCTCTATAAAAAAAGATTATAGATTCCATCTTGAGAATATGTGTTCCCTCAACACTACGTGTGGTTACCTAACATACTAAGGTTTTGACCGTGAATATTACATCTCACTCTTGATATATCAAAGTAACCTATATTTCATGATCGGGTTTACTACCTTCTCAGGATTGAGAGATTATGAAATTAGTCGTGAGATTAATTATTCATGTGACAGTTGTTGATTGAATAATTAATCTCACAACGGTCTAGTTCAATATGTCTTAACTCTTAAGACACATCAACACATCAACTAGAAGTCTCCACTTCTATGATCAAGACAAATCATCTTAGTTGATGTGTTATAGTCTTTGTTAGGACATATGTGTTTCACTTGTTAAGAACATATGTCACTATTTTATGTAATTGGCTAATCCTTTGACAAAACACACTTTACTTGTATTTTGATAGATCTAGGATGTTTTTAATACTTCAAGAAACCTTGTTTCCAGATCAAGTGTTAAAGCCATGCAATCTGTCCAAGAAACAAGCTGAAAAGTGCAAGTTCATTAAAGCTCGACAGTTAGCTCGACAGCTAGCATCTATCGAGCTTAAGAAGCTGTTCTAGCCTCGTGGCTCAACAGCTGCTTGACAGATGGCTATCTGTCGAGGTTTAAGAATTTCAGAATTTCTAATCTAATTTTCTTGGAATCCGTGATTATGTGTCTAGGCTTTCTTTTCTCATAACCCTAGACATAAAAAAAGATTATTTTAAGGGCCGTCAAAGTGGACATAAGTTGCACAAACATTGAGCAAAGTCTGTTCAAGCAAATTGTGACCGGAGACAAAGTTTTGCCCTAGTTCATCTCTCTTGTGAAGAAGTTGCTGTGTTTGTATACCGTAGGGTTTTGTAACCAAGCATCTTCTTGATCTTTATCGTGTGGATGAATTAAAGAACTTTGCAGCCAACAACCTTCTCTAGTTGGTGATTGAAATCGCGTATTGGGATCCGCGCAATTGGTTAGTCACATATTGAGAGCCGTGCATTACAAGGAGAGATTGTCACTATAGAACAAGTCTAATTGGGTATTGGGTAAGGGTTCAACTATAGGTTGGTAGAAGGTACTGTGATTCCTTTACTTGTAACCACTTGTTTTAATAATAGTAGAATTTCAGGAGTGGTGACCTTAAAATCACCCGGTGGGGTTTTTGCAGTGTAGGTTTTTCCCATTCGAAAACAAATCACCGTGTCAATTTAATTTCTGCTGTATACTTAGTTTAATTGATGATTTGTTTGTGCTACCACGCACTTTGCATGTTAATTTGATTAATTAAGAAACTTGACTAATTAATCAATTAATTTAATCACAAGGGGTCAATACGTTTTTGGCCTATCAAGTGGTATCAGAGTAAGCACACTCTGATTAGGTTTTAATCTTTACTGTGTGATCCATTGACCCCTTTTGTCATGGAAACTCTTGATTGTTTTGATTTGCATGATTTTGTGTTGAATGATGATGATGATATTCAAGATACCTATTGTAAGCTTTATAATTTTTGTATGAGATCTCTTAAAAGTTCTACAAAATTAAAAACTAAATTTAAAAAGGTCAAGCTTGAAAAAGATGATTTGATTGCAAAATTGGATTAAGCCAATAATTTGAATGAGAATTTTAAAAATCAAATTTCATCTCAGGTGGACAAAATTAAGAGTTTGGAAGAGCAACTAGTTGAATTTAAAACTGAAGTTGAAAAATTAACTAGTGCCAAACTTGTTGTTGAGCTTAACTCAAAAGAAAAATATTTTTATATTCCTCCATTTAAAAGGAATAATGAAGAGTTGAAGGCTAATATTGTTAGGATAGACAAAGGTAAAAATTCTGATATTAACACTGAAATTTCTAAACTTATGTCTAAAACTCCTCCTAGGAAAAATAAAAATTCTAAATTTGTCCTCACTTGTCATCATTGTCATATTGTTGGTCATATTAGGCCAAATTGTCCTAAGTTATCAACCTCTAAGGTTAGACCTCCTTCTAGGAAGCATAGTAGTTCAAAAACTACTCATGTTTGTCACTATTGTGGTGTTTCTAGTCACACTCGTCCTAATTGTTTCAAGTTGTTTCCTCATAAGCGAGTGTCAAATAGGTCTCATCCTTTGTCTAAAGGCTCTGTACCTATTCTTGGTGAGTTATTAAAAGTTTTGAGCTTTTTGACTCAATTTCAAGGGAATTCTAATTCCTCTATGTCTTTTAGTAGTCATACTAGAACACGTGCCTTTTCATCTTCACGGCCAAGGACTCGTGCTGTGTTGGTGATAAAGGATCCTAAGACTTAATTGTCTTTCTGTTTGTCCTTTAATTTAATTCTTTCTATCTAAAGTCGGACTTTCTTTCTTTCTTTCTTATTTGTTTTTGGAATCATGCTTTCATGCATTTGCATCTAGTTTTATGCATTGCTTTGTTTAACATGTTTTTGTTTGTTTGTTTTCAGTTTTGTTTATTTTGTTTTTCATATAAAAATAAAAATAAAAAATTGAAAAATCAGAAAAATACAAAAATAATGTGTGTTTTGTGTACATTGGTACTTATGTACCTTGGATGGCCATTGAAACAGAGTTTTCTAGACTTTGTATCTTTTGTAACTTAGATGAGCATCTCTATGCACAACTAAGCAAGTGAGCTTTGTGGCTCGTGTTTGTGATGAGTGAGATTAAGTTATCTTTTGTACTTAACACTCGTATCACTCTTTTTGACGAGAAGGACTAGAAAATCCTAAGAGAAAGGCATAAATAACCATCTCATCACTATTGCCCGTCAATCATGAATGACATTTGTGTGCTTTGGTATAGCAAAATTGGAATGTCAAATACTTAACATAATTGGGTATTTCTTTTCTATCTCTTATATGCTCATGCATGGTTTGCTTAAAAGAATAAAATATGCGAAGAAAATAAAAAGCAAAAAGATCAAAATGCTCTTAAATATGATTGCAAGCGTGTATTCTAAGAGATGTGGGAGTTATAGGATGTACCTCGAAGGTGATAGTCCCCATCAAACAGTTATGATTGTATGTGAGTTAAAGTGATTTTCTCATATCTCAAATCGTCATAACATCTTGACATTTTTGCAATCTTGCGATATTTTTCATACACAACACGCAATATTCTTTACTACTCTTGATACATGTGCAGGTACAATGTGATTTGGCCATCACAAGGTTTACATGTGTTAATGTATGTTCACTAAACTGTCTTGACTTATTTTTGAAATATAAAATTGGTTAGACTTGTTGTGTGTGTGTGTTTTTGGGATTCATGTGCTTAAAATTGTTGTTGAGAGATGATTTAGAGAGCTTAAAATATTGATTGGATCCTTGGTTGAGTTGTATGCTTGATTGCATTCATGTCTGTGTTTTTCTCTCCTTGAAAAACAGTTTTTAAGCAATCTCGACAACTCCTCGACACCTGGCTATCTGTCGAGCTCTTAAGCTGTTTCTTATCGCAATCCCGACACCTTCTCGATAGCTGGTGGATCGATCGAGAAAGTTCCTGACCACTCGATAGCTTCTCGACAGCTAGATGGATCGATTGAGATTTCTTCTAGATCCTTAATAGCTTATCGACAGCTGGTGGATCGATTAAGCTTCTTTTTAGCCTTTTGTTGAATTGTCCCTCGACAGATCCTCGACAACTGAATCTGTCGAAGCCTTTTTGCTAGACACCTGGCTCGACACTTTTATCTGTCGAGATTTACTGGGCTCCTATTTAAGCGAGAATCACGATTTCGTTCTCATTTTTCTCGATCTCTCTCTCGACAGACTTGTCTTCTGACCTCCCAAAACACTCTCTCTCACTCCAAACCTCATTCCTAAGTGTTTTTTGAGTTTTTTCAAGTTTTTCTCTTCACTTGGTAAGGTTCTTTTCTCTCATTTACATGCATTTCATGTTTTGAAACCTAGGTTTTGGGATTTTTGAAAATTTTTGAGGTTTTTGAAAATTGATGAGTTATTGTTGAAATTTTGGGATGAGTTTTTACTTAAATGAGTTTAAAATCTCCTACATTGCATCACATGAGCATTATAACAGTATTATCATGCATTTAGATGTGTGCAAATTGATTGTGTGCTGGTAGGATTGGATTGGGCTGAGCCCATGATGCTTTTTATATTGCATGTCACATGTTCATGCATCCCCCATGCATACGTACTCTCTTTTCAATATAATTGTTATATTTGAAATGTGTTGGGACTTTTCTAATTGTCTTTCCCTCTCCCTCTCTTTTCTGTTTACGTTAGTCGTGTCTATGGCACCTAAACGTAAGTCTACTCCGTCCCAAAACCCTCTTCGTTCTGGGGTATCTTCGTCTTCTGATCCTACTCCTTCTCATATCTGATTCCGTGATGAGCATTCTTGGAGAACTTTTCTCGACACAGCATTCATTCTGAACACCAAGTCGTCCTATCAATCTTCGCAGATGAAACGCCTAATTTCATCACCAACTACGAACTATGTTTTAAGTTTACAAGGAACTTGTGATTTATATTTTCTGTGACTAAATCACATACAATGCATCTCGTGGACTATGATAATGTCCTATTAGTTCATTTATAAATAGTCTTATATAATTAAAAATTTTAATTATTTATGACATGCCAATAAATTGGATTTTAGGGCATAAACCCCAACAATCTCTTACTTTCCCTCAAAGACAATTTACCATATATCTAACACTTATTTCCCTCTAGAGTAATTCATAGTCACTCTAAGGCAAGGTTTGGAAACAAGTTTCAGCCAGATTTATTGCATTAATTATCTTTTCCACTACTATATCTCACGTACTCATATCTCTCTAATGAAATAATATTTACGCTTAATGTGTATCTTCACCATCTAGGATGAACACATATCTTGAAGTCTAACTTCATGAATTACAATCAAACTAGAAGTCAGTATTTGTGCAACTAGTAACCATCAAATCCTCACTTTGGTGGACAAGTATATAATCCCTCATTCTCCTAAGATATTTGAGTATATGCTTTACTCCCACTAAAATAAGTGATCTTAGATTCAATTGATATTTGCTTACCATGCTCACTGCAAAATAGATATTTAGCCTAATATATAGCATAGCATAAAGACTTCCAATTGATATGATACAAGGAACCGTCTTAATATGCTCTTCCTTTTATATGTCTTAGGACTATAGTCCTTTATAAAGGAACTTCAAACTTAAAAGGAAAGAATTCTTTCTTGAAGTATTACATGCTATACTTGGCTAGAATCTAATCTATTTAAGCAGTTTGAGATAAACCCAACATCCTAATTTCTGAATTTTAACAAAGTTTAATTTTTAGGATGTGACCAGTCTTTTCCAAGTACTTTATATCAAACTGGACTAGACAACGAAAAACTCCATTGATGACAACAACTCTACATCATTCTAAATAATTAGAATGTCATCAACATACATTGAGAAATTTATTATTCTATATAACTTTTACACACAAAAGGCCCTTTAATACTTGATCAAAATCAAACAACTTGATTGCTTGATCAAAGATGATATTTTATGATTCAAATGCTTGATTTAGTCCATAAATGAACTTTAAGCAACTTGCATACTAAACACTACTGGTTCTTTACTATGAATAAGTCAAGTTACATCATATAGATGTTTTTCTCAAGACTGCTACTAAAAGAAGATTTCTTGATATCTATTGTCATATTTCATCCAAATGAAATATAATGAATAAGAGAATCTAGATAGAGTCAAACTTGACTATTGGTGAAAAAATCTTTTCACAGTCAAACCATTTCTTTCTGAATAAATCTTTTTGCCATTAGTTTTGACTTTGAAAGTTTGCACCTTCAAATCTATCAATCTTATTTACTTGTAGACCTATTTGAAAACAATAGGCATAATGCCATTAGATGCCTCTACAAGCTCTAAACTTTAAATAGAATCTAATTCTATTCACATAATCTTGATCCAGTAATCTATATTCATATCATCTATTGCCTTTACGTAGGACCAATGATCAAATTCATATCCTTGTGGAATGACTTTAAAAGTTTATCTCAAAAGTATGAATTTATTTGGTAATTGATAATCCTCCCACTACGATATTGTACCGATGTAATAGTTATTTACAGAATAATGTCTTGTGGTGTATCTAATACAACCATCTCATTTTAAATGTATTTTATAGTTGTCCTACAACAAATTCTAACATTTTTCTTCTAGAAAAATCTACCTTTAAAAGAGCCCTATTCCTCCTTTATGTATTCACTAACTTAAAGAAGTCATTGGAACTTTATTCCTTTATGAAAAGGAGTCCTAGATCATATTATCCTCTAAATAGAATTCATAGATTGGTAATATAACAAAATAATGGTTCTAAAAACTCATCTTTCACCAATCTTGAATATCATTTAGATTAATAAGATCTAGTCATAAGTGCCAAAACATACAATACCAAAGGATGGAAACTTTCTCTTTAAAAAGTAAAACATGTAAATTTCCACCTAGAAGATAATTATGGACAATGCTTAGCTTTACCAAAATGGAAACACTTTCCTTTTGGTCATACTATTGAGTCTAATTTCTTTTTGGCAACTACTAGGACAATTAACTTGTCCAACTATTTTGTATTATAATTCATCTTCTTACCACCCTTACATTTCAATTCAAGCTAGGAATTTGAATTCAATCATATTGATCCTAGCCTTAGCTTTTAGGATATCTTCCGTTGTGTAGAACTCATTTATCAACTCAGATAATATAAAAAGAATTTATTTTCAAAACAATCTGAATTGATCAAATGATTCTAACAAGGACTTGTGGATCATATCCATATAAGATTAACATTTAATCTCTACGTCCAAGAATTCCAATTCATTTAAGTATAAAATATTTTCATAAAATGATATAAAATTAGAACTCCTTAAGCCTTTCTTAGCACTCAATATGATTCATACCATACATCTCATTTAGACTTAATATAAAATCTAAGTCTAGTACTAACTCTTGCATCTCATGCTATAGCACAATTGAGATAGAAGCCAATGTAACATTTTAGCATTTTAATGGAGACTATGATCACATCATAAGCTATCTTCCATAAATGCATCATGTATAAAAAATTATGACAATACTGAATCGAAACATATTTATGTACTTCAGATCCTTTAAATACCATGTCCAAAATTATTTCTTAGTTAATGTGATCCAATTAAAATAGTAGTTAGAGAACAAAAATTTATGCCAACTTTATTTTGAGACCATAAACTTAAATACCAGGACATTATATTTTGCAACCACAACCATATAATATGGAACCCATAAAACCATATTATATTAGGTGCAACAACAACCCAATCCATGTCTATAATTCCTTGGTAGCAAGTATATTATAAACACTATGATTGATTGAGAACTATTCTCATTATTAATGCTATCATGGTAACTCTTACCAAACAAAAATAATTTGCCGCTTTTCCTTCAGCCTCTAAGTAATAATGACATAACTCCTTTGGGAGGTTAACATTACACTTAGTCTAGTGTACACCATTATCTAAAATCATTTGTAGCCACATTTCATATCCCTTATAGTGTTTAAACTTGTAGTACCATGAATCAAAACAGCCTCCTTTGGGATCGCGAGGCATATACGCTAAGACGAGGTGCTTGTTCACACTACTTTAAATGAGTAAGTTCAATCTTGTAGTACTTTGAAGTAAACACCCTCCTTTGGGATCGCGAGGCATATACACCAAGACGAGGTGCTTACCCACACTACTATGAATCGATAATAGAGGCCATGAGATCCAACCCTTGTATCTCTCTCCCACTAGAAATTTTAAAACAAGTGGATTGTCCTGAAATCATTGTGATCTTATCACAATTTTAACCCTACACATCAAATGTGTTTAATTGTTTAAATTTGATGTGATGTTACTAAGTCACGTCACAATAGTGTAACGAACAATTGCGCAATCACAAAGAAGTTTAATCATGTAATTTGTGAAGTAAAAACCTTCCGCATGGAATGCAAGACTCGAAGTCAAGACAAGGTATCTATTCACATTACAATAAACTTAACAAAATGGTCATTTTAGCACTCCCACTCATTATTTGGGTTTTTCTTAAATAATTGTGATCCCATCATAACTAATAACCTTGCACTTGTTGAAGACTCTAATCTCATTAGAATCACTAACTAAAATGAAAGTCCTAAACTATTTAAGATTCCTTAAACACTAATGAATCAAAAATTAGTTATATAGAACTCCATCATTAATTTACTAGATAAAGTATTCTAATCTCATTAGAAACTATAGAACTTTAATTAGAATTTTAATCTCATTAAAAACCTCTAATTAAAATAAATTAAGTACTTTTAATCATACAACAATTTAGGACTAAGAGTTCTATTTAACTAATATCTTTGATCTCATTAGATCTTTTAGTTAGATAATGATTAATAAATGTCTTTAACTTTTAAGGATTATAAAATTAATCACTATATATAAAACCATGTGTAATATCATCACACATTACCTTGCCTTTTATCAAAGTTTTAACACTTAATAAAAAACAAGTGAAAAATTCAAAATTCAGTGCCTTCGATCGATCGAACCTATTACTCGATCGATCGAAAAATGCAAAAATTCATCACTAAGCTTCTGCCTCGTTCTATTGATTCTCGATTCCTGTTCGATTGATCGAAATTAACATTCGATTGATCAAGACAATGAAGAATTTCATCATAGAGTTTCTGCCTGACTCGATTGGTTCTCGATTCCTTTTTGATTAATCGAAAAGTACATTCGATCGATCGAAAGGAATTCCCGATTGATCGAAACTCGCATAACTAAATTTTTTCATAATTTTCCAGCAACCGTTTTTTACATTTTTTGCAATTTTCCATCAAAAAACATATTTTGATTTTATGAATGAAGATTCACAGATCAAGCATTAAGGTTTTCAAGATCATTATCAAGAACCCTAATAAAGCTAGAAACTCTTGAAAACATAATCCTAATCTCATTAGGAATAAATTTCATAATCCTAGCATTAACATAAGAGTATCTATATCCATGTGTGTGTATATATATATATCAGGCCATGAATCCTTTTTAAAATCAATCCAAGGTTATCAATCTAGATAACACACTTCAATCCTGATAACATACGGATTCCATGAATATAAAAGTATAACACGGCACCATAAACAAAAGACATGATCATGGGCTTCATGGAATAACACGAACCAATATATATATCTCATATATTAAAACATGTCATATATTATTCAATGCATTCCAAGAAGACAAGAGAACAACACATCAAACTCTATCAATGCTTTATAGGTTTATGTGCTCATCCCTAATACGAAGACTATCTTGTTCATGCCTAATACAAACACTATCAAAACACGGCATATATTAAGAGACAGAATCATGACCACTTCGAATAACACGAACCAATTATTCGAACCAATGTATATCTCATATATAATAAATGGCGTGTGGGTTCAAGAAATCAAAAACGTTATTATACAGAACAATCATTGTAGAATGCCAGAACACCAAGAAAATGATTTTCTTTGATTCTAAAACTCACTCACATGTTATACAAGCATGAAATTGAAGACCGCTTTGATACCAATTGTTGGAAAATATGGTTTTTTATCTCATACAAAACACACAGCGGAAGCAACAAACACGGATCTACTTCTTTCATGAGAGATAACACGTAACCTTGAATTCTAAAACAAAGAACAGAAAGCGTATCTTGATTCAGTGAAATTCAAAGTTATGACTTGAGAATACCTTTAATTTTCATCTCAATTCCACATGGTGCCCAAGAAGTGTGGTCTCTCAATCAGTCTTTATGTACGTTGATTCTCAAAGAAAAATCATTTTTCTTCTTCTCCTTGTAGAGAAAAACTGTTTTCTTTTCTTTTCATCATTCGTACATTCTAACTACCTAGGTATTACTTTATTTAATAACTCTTATTAAATAAAAATTGATTATCTAATTGGGTTAGCCTTTTGGGCCTACCCAATTGAGCTTTAGTTTGTGGCTTGAGATGGGACCAAAGGGTACAAATAAGACTCTAGCTCCAATAAGCCTTGGGCTTTTCTGTCAACTCTTGACAAGTCCAAAATTACCATTAATTATATTTAATGCCACTATATAAATATAATTACATTCTAGGCCTTATTAATAAATTATATCTCAAGACTCTAATGATATCGTTTGACCCCTCCATGAAATATCCATAGTGAACAAAGTCATAAAAAACTGTTACTTTGTAAACAACTATTTTATCCTTGAGTACCCGGTTTAATCTTTTAGTTATTCACATTTATTGAAATCCAATTTCAATAAATATAAGCTTTAGTAGCTTCTTACTAAAGTGAGCGCCCTGAATAACCAGTTCCCATTAAACTTATCTCAAGGGGATATTTCGTGTCTCTATAAAAAGAGATTATCGATTCCATCTTGAGAATATGTGTTCCCTCAACACTACGTGTGGTTACCCAATATACTAAGATTTTGACCGTGAATATTAGATCTCACTCCTGATATATCAAAGTAACCTATAATTCATGATCGGGTTCATTACCCTCTCATGATTGAGAGTTAAGGAAATTAGAAGTTGTGAGATTAATTATTCATGTGACAGTTGTTGATTGAATAATTAATCTCACAACGGTCCAATTCAATATGTCTTAACTCTTAAAACACATCAATACATCAACTAAAAGTCTCCACTTCCATGATCAAGACAAATCATTTTAGTTGATGTGTTATAGTCTTCGTAGATAAAACGCCCAATTTCATCACCGACTACGAACTACGTTTTGAGTTTACAAGAAACTCTTGATTTATATCTTCTGTGACTAAATCACATAAATCACATACAATGCATCTCATGGACTATGATAATGTCCCATTAGTCCATTTATAAATAGTCTCATATAATTAAACAATTTAATTATTTATGACATGCTAATAAATTGGATTTTATAGCAAAAATCCCAATAGATCGTTACTCATCAACCTTAAACTCCCATTAAGACAATGACCATTATACACAAGTGTTAGGACATATGTGAATCATGTTAAGAACATATGTCATTTAGAATTGGCTAATCCTTTGACAAAACGCATTTTACTTGTAATTGGGTAGGTCTAGAATGTGTTTAATACTTCAAGGAACTAGAGTTCAAGTCCAAGTATTGAAGCCATGAAAATCTGTCTAAGAATCAAGTGAAGAAGTGTAGTGATTTAAAGCTCGACAGATGTATCTATCGAGATTTAAAATGTGAAGCACGACAGATAAGCTCGAGAGTTGTATCTATCGAGAATTACGAAAAACAGTTTTTCAGATCTGATTTCACGCATATCTATGTATATTTGTATAGGGTTTCTTTTCTCACAACCCTAGACATATATAAGGATTATTTTGAGGGCCGTCATAAGGTTATTGGACTTGTTGTTGCAAGCATATTGTGACTGGAGATATATGCCCTAGTTCATCTTTCTCTTGAAGAAGTTGCTACGTTTGTACACCGTAGGGTTTTGTAACCAATGAGCTTCTTGAGCTTCATCTTGTGGATGAACTGAAGAATTTTGCAACCAACATCCTTCTCAAGTTGGTGGTTAGTCACGTACATAGATCCGTGCATCGATTGGTTAGTCACGTACTTGGAGCTGTGCATTAGAAGGAGAGATTGTCACTACATTACAAGTCCAATTGTGTATTGGGGTAAGGGTTCAACCATAGGTTGGTATAAGGTATTGAGATTCCTTTACTTATAACCGCTTGTTTTGATAATAGTGGATTCTCGGGAGTGGTGACCTTAAATTCATCTGGTGGGGTTTTTGCCTTGGAGGTTTTCCCCATTCATAAACAAATTACCATATCAACTTTATTTTCCGCTGCATTTAACTTAGTTGGTGATTTATTTGTGCTACCATACGTATTGCATGTTAATTGACTTAAATTCACCCGGTGGGATTTTTGCCTTGGAGGTTTTCCCCATTCATAAACAAATCACCATGTCAACTTTATTTTCTGTTGCATTTAACTTAGTTGGTGATTTGTTTGTGCTACCACGTGTATTGCATGTTAATTGCCTTAATTAATTAACTTGGTTAATTAATTGGTTAATTTATCACAAGAAGTCAATACATTCTTGGCCTATTAAGTGGTATCAGAGTGGGCACATTCTGATTAGGGTTAATCTTTGTTTTGTGATCCATTAACCCCTGTTGTCATGGTTGCAACCGGCATGAAAAGATCTTTTGTTTCAAATACATCTTATTTTTCTAATCTCTACTTAATTGAGTGTATTAGAAAATGCAAGTCTAAAAGTTATTTGAAATCTATCATGATGATTATTGGAAAAGATCTTAGTTTGACAAAGAAGAAACTAAACTGTCTCAGAATGAAAATGTGCAGAGGAGTTCGTCTGAGAAAAGTGAAAGTTAAAAGCTTTATTCAAAAATGGCAGATGAGAGAAAACACCATTCCTACTGATTTGTCATCTAAGCATGAGGTATGCTTCATGATGAAGTCCGTATTTAAGGTTATGGACACATGTTTGTGGTACATTGATAGTGGCTACTCAAGACACATGACTAGAGACTGATCTCTCTTCAAGGTTTTCGAGTCTAAGAAAGGTAGTAATGTCACTTTCGGTGATGGGAGCAAATCACAGATCAAAGGGAAAGGAACCATCTCTCTACCTGGACTGCTAGACATTGCAAATGTACTATATGTAGAAGGCTTGAGAGTGAACTTGTTAAGCATAAGACAGATATGTGATCAAGACTTTATGGTGCGATTCTCAAAAGGGAAATGTCTTATGTTGAATGAGTCTGGAAAGAAAATCATAAGTGGTGTTCGCACTCTAGACAATTGTTATGGATTGGTCCTTGATGTTGATATTGTGTGCAATAGCATTCATTTTCCAAATGAAGATTTGTGGCACCAAAGAATAGGACATGCTAGTTACAAACATCTTTTAATTGTATCTAAGCATGAATCAGTTTTGGGGATACCAAAGCTCAGTAAAGTGAACAATGTTATGTGTGGATTGTATCAGCTTGGGAAACAGACAAAAGCTAAACATCCGAGCACTCAAACATCTGCTACATCTAGATCATTGGAGTTACTATATTTGGATCTCATGGGTCCAACTAGAACTGAGTCTCTTGGTGGAAAGAAATACATCATGGTTGTGGTAAATAACTTCACTAGGTACACTTGGGTCATTCTTTTAAGATTCAAGTTAGATGCTCCTAAGCACATTGAAGCCTTGTGCATAAGATTGCAGAATGAGAAGAGCTTAAAGATTGATCAAATTCGAAGTGATCACGGTAAAGAATTTGAGAACTCATACATGGAGTCCTTTTGCACTAGATCAAGTATATCTCAAGAATTCTCTACTCCTATTACTCCTCAACAAAATGGTGTAGTAGAAAGAAAGAACAGGGTTATACGGGAGATGGCTAAAGCCATGTTGCAAAACAAGGATGTGGCTAGAAACTTATGTGGAGAAGCCATCAACACCGCATGTCATACAGTTAACAGGGTGTATTTCAGACCCTGTACCAAGAAAACTCCCAATGAGTTATGGAAGGGAAGGAAGCCAAATATGAAGTATTTCAGAATCTTTGGAAGTACTTGTTTCATTCTTAAGGATAGAGAGAATGTGGGAAAATTTGACTCCCAAAGCGATGAAGGAATATTTTTGGGATACTCCTCTACAAGCAAGGCTTATCGAGTATACAACAAGAGAACCAAGAAGGTGATGGAAACTGTCAATATTGTTATCAATAAAGCTTCAGAGTCCAAATTTGAGAAAATTAGTGAGGAAATCACCAAAGAAATTCTTCCTCCCGAACCTAAGGATATTTAAAAAATTGTTGATCAAGAGCCCACATCTCCAAGTACTCCCGGTACTCCAAGTGTTGTAGAAGGTTTAGTAGACATACCTACTTCACCTAATTCTGAATCTCATGAAGAGAAAAGGACCTTCCTTAAGGACCAAGTTGAATCATCCTCCTGAAGTTATTGTGGGAAATATGAATGAACTTACACTAAGGAAGCGTACAGTTGATAAATGTTTTGCTAACTTTGTGTCTTATTCATGTTATTTGTCGCAGGTTGAACCAACCAAAGTTGAAGAAGCTCTTCAAGATGAAAGCTGAGTTGAGGCAATGCATGATGAATTGCTTCAGTTTCAAAGGAATGATGTCTGGACTCTAGTACCTAGACCGGAAGGTGAGCACATCATTGGCACAAAGTGGATATTCCATAACAAGACTGATGAGGAGGGTAATGTGATCCATAACAAGGCTTGTCTTGTGGCTCAAGGATACTCTCAAATGGAAGGAGTAGACTATGATAAGACATTTGCTCCTGTAGCCCCTATAGAGTCCATCAGAATTCTCCTAGCCCTGGCATGTCATTTGAAATTCAAGTTTTACCAAATGGATGTAAAGACTGCATTCTTAAATGAGTTCCTTAAAGAAGATGTCTATGTGCCTCAACCAAAAGGATTCATTGATCCACACTTTCCGGATCATGTGTTGTACCTCAAGAAGGCACTCTATGGCTTAAAGCAAGCCCCCAGAGCTTGGTATGATCGGCTTACACAATACTTGGTCTCACATGGTTTCACAAGAGCAAAAGCTAATCAAACTCTCTTCATCAAAAGGGAAGATAGTGAGTTGATAGTTGCTCAAGTCTATGTTGATGATATCATCTTTGAGTCGACAAAGGATGAACTTGCTCATAGTTTCTCCAAACTCATGCAGGTCGAGTTCGAGATGAGCATAATTGGAAAGTTGAATCACTTCCTTGGGTTGCAGATCCGTCAGCAAGAGTCAGGTATATTCATATCTCAATCTAAATATGCTAAAAATCTTGTGAAAAAGTTTGGTTTGGAATCTGCTAGTTCTGTTAGAACCCCCATGAGCCCAAATGTTAAACTCATTGTTGATTTGTTGGGAAAAAATGTTGATTATTCTCTATATAGAAGCATGATAGATAGTCTTTTTTACCTTATTGCTAGTAGACTTGACATTAGTTACAGTGTGGGAGTGTGTGCTAGATATCAATCTAGTCTCAAAAAGTCTCATATGATTGCTTTGAAAAGAATCATAAAGTATGTCAAAACCACTGCCGATTTCGGTGTGTGGTATAGCAAGGACACCAATGATATCTTAACTTGGTATTCTGACGCAGACTGGGCTGGGAATGCTGATGATAGGAAGAGTACTTCGAGGGGTTGTTTTTATGTGGGTAATAATATTGTCTCCTGGATGACCAAAAAGCAGAATTCCATTTCATTATCCACTGTAGAGGCTGAATACATCACTACCGATAGCTGTTGCACCAAACTTCTACGGATGCAAAAACTTCTCCTTGATTATGATATTTGTCAACAACATCTTACCATTTATTGTGACAATACCAGTGCCATCAACATCTCTAAGAATCCTGTTCAACATTCTCAAACTAAACACATAGAGATTCGACATCACTTCATTCATGAGCTTGTTAAAGATGGTACTCTCACTCTTAAGTTTATTCACACCGTTGATCAGAAGGCTGATTTGTCCACTAAACCTCTTGATAGCAAACGGTTTGAATTCCTTCACCAAAACATTGGTGTTCCATGGATTGATCTTCTCTTCTCCTCCTCCTTCCTCATGTATTTGCATCTAGTTTTTATGCTTTGCTTTGTTTCACATGTTTTTGTTTGTTTGTTTTTAGTTTTGCGTTATTTTTTTATAAAAATTAAAAAAAAAATTGATAAATCAAAAAAATACAAAAACAGTGTATGTTTTGTGTACTTTGGTACTTGTGTACCTTGGATGGCCATTGAAACAAAAATTTCTAAATTTTGTATATTTTGTAGTTTAGATGAGCATCTATATGCCTAATTAAGCAAGTGAGTTTTGTGGCTCGTGTTTGTGATGAGTAAGATTAAGTAATCTCTTGTACTTAACACTCATATCATTCTTTTTTACGGGAAGGACTAGAAAATCCTAAGAGAAAGACATAAATAACCATCTCACCACTGTTGTTCGTCAATCATGAAATGACATCTATATGCTTCGGCATAGTAAAAGTGCAATGTCAAAATCTTAACATAATTGGGTATTTCTTTTCTCTCTCTTATATGCCTATGCATGATATGCTTAACAAAATAAAAATAAAAGCAAAAAGAATCAAAATGCTTTATATATGATTGCAAGCATGTCTTCTAGGAGATGTGGGAGTTATAGGATGTACTTCGAAGGTGATAGTCCCTATCAAGCAGTTATGATTGTGTGTGAGTTAAATTGATTTTCTCATATCTCAAATTGTTATAGCATGTAGACACTTATGCAATCTTGCGATATTTTTCACACACAACACGCAAATTGTTTGCTACTTTTGATACATGTGCAGGTACAATGTGATTTGGTCATCACAAGGAATACATGTATTAATGTATGTTCACTAAATTGTCTTAACTTGTTTTTGATATATAAAATTGGTTAGACTTGTTGTGTGTGTGTGTGTGTGTGTGTTTTGGATCTAAATGCTTGACATTTTTCTTGTTGAGAGATGTTTTTGAGAGCTTAAAATGTTGATTGGATCTTTAGTTGAATAGCATGCTTGATTGCATTCATTTTTGTGTTTTTCTCTTCTTTGAAAAACTGTTTTTGCACATCTCAACAGTTTCTCGACACCTCTCGACAACTAAGCTACCCATCGAGACTTTTGATCTTTCTTTCTCGACAAAAGTTAAAGCAATCTCAATCCATCAAAGCTTTTGAGAATTTGTCTCGATAGCTTTTCGACATATTCTCGATCCATCGAGAAACTTTCTATCTGCTCGATAGATACTCGATAGCTGTTTGATCCATCGAGGTCTCCTTGCTATGGACAGCTCTCGATAGCACTTCGACAGATAAATCTATCGAGAATTAGTGCTCGACAGCTCTCGATAGCTCTCAATCCATCAAGCTTCATGTTTTCTATATATAGCTTCAGCGCAAAATTTCTCACATTTCTCTCTGATTTCTCTCGACAGAAAAACTCTTCTCTCTCTCCCAAACACTTCTCACTCTGACTCTTCATCTTCCCCACTTGGATTTTGGTCTAATCCTTGCATTTTCCCTCTAGTATGATCTCTTTTCTCTCATTAATCACGCATTTCATACTTTTTGACCTAAGTTTTTGGGTTTTTGAAAATTTTTGGGATTTTTCAAAATTGATAAAGTTTTTGTGAAATTTTTGGGTTGGATTTTGTTTAAATGATCCTATATGCTCATGCATTACATCACATTTGCATTTGCACAATGTTTCATGCATTATAGATGTGTGTTTTCTATGTTGAAATCTTGTGTGCTGGTAGGATTGGATTGGGCTGAGTCCATGATGTTTTTATTGTTATATGTCACATGTTCATGCATTTTTCATGCATACGTACCTCTCTTTTCTATCTTATTGATATTGATATTGTTTGGTACTCTTCTGCTTGTCTCTCTTTCTCTCTCTCTCTCTCTTTCTCTCTCTCTCTCTCTCTCTCTCTCGGTTAATCTGTGCATGGCACCGAAGTGTAAGTCTACTCCGTCCCAAAACCCTCTTCGTTCCGATGCATCATCTTCTTCTGATCCTACTTCTTCTCATGTAAGGTTCCGTGATAATAAAGCCCGTCAGGACTTTTTAGAGAACTTTTCTCAACACGGCATTCATTCGGAACGCCAAGTCATCCTTTTGGATTTTTCTGATACTAACTTACCCACTGTTATTCACAGTAGGGGTTAGGAGTCCCTTTGTGACATCTTGGTTACTTGTCCCTCCGTGATCATACAGGAGTTTTACTCCAAAATGCACGGATTTGATTACTCCATACCTCATTTCATCACTCGCGTTCGAGGTACGTGTATTGTAGTCACTTCAAATCTTATATCCAAGGTACTACACATTCCAAGGGTAAAGTTTGCTTACTACTCCGGCTGTCATCATCTTAAGACTGTGTTTAAAGACGAACTCATGTCTCTATTCTATAAGACACCTTCATCTTGGGGTGAACGTCAAAACACCCCTTGCTTAAGCATTGTAAAAGGTTCGAGGTTCCTGAATATGGTGATGACATTTGTTTTACATCCCTTGTCTCACTATAAGTCAATTAGTGAGTCTCATGCTTAATTTTTGTTATCCCTCCTTGAGGGGCTTACCATAGACTTTCCTTCTCATTTCATTCTCTCCCTTATAGATGTCTATAAGGATACGGTGACCCATGATAAGCTTATCTTTCCTTCTGCTATCACGCTGATCGTTCGCCACTTCTCTGTCTCCTATCCTGAGTCTCCTCACTTCTCTGTTATGTGTGCCATTAGCGCGGCGACCGTTAGACGAAGCGAGGCCCAGCTTTGACTGAAGTGACCACAGATCGAGACGGCGACTCCTCTAGTGATGAGTTGTGTTAGGTGAACACCCATGTTAGTCGTTTTGCATGACGTCAAGCTCGCATGGGTGGCTTCATGGCATCTCCATCTCCTTCACCTTCTCCAGAGGCATCTGAGGACGAGGACGATGATGGTGACTCCGATGGTGATGATAAGGATGAGGATGCCAGCTCTTCCAGTGACGAGGAGATGACTGCTTCTCAATGACTTACCCTTTGTCATTTGTGACAAAAAGGGGAAGTAGTTTTGGGTATGAGAGTAGTCATATACTTAGAGGGAGAGTTAGTATAGGAGATTATTTTTGTTAGGGGGAGTGTTTATCTTTGAGGGATGTAATGAGGACTTTTTGTATCTTTTCTTTTCTTTCTATTTTAGATACATTGTTCTTACATTGTGATAGCAAACCTTTTACTCATTATATATATATATATATTGAGGTTGTTATTACAGTTTCACTTATCTCTTCATGTGTTGTTTCTTTTCTCTCTTTATGCACATGCTTTTTATCTATTGTATGCAATCTTTTATTTTCTGTTTCACACTAAGATGCCATGATGAGTTTTGTTCAAAAGTGTTTCAGAAATACAGGTTGTCAAAGTCTTCCATGCCATGAACTCTCTTCTTGCAAAGTTTTCAAGAGTTTGTGTTAGAGTAGATTTATTTTATTCAACAAGTGAGTATGAGTTGAGTGATTTATGACTTCTCTCATAGATTTATTTGTTTGTTGTGGTTTTGTCACGGATTGCCAAAGGGGGAGATTGTTAGGACATATGTGAATCATGTTAAGAATATATGTCATTTAGAATTGGATAATTTTTTGACAAAACGCACTTTACTTGTAATTTGGTAGATCTAGGATGTGTTTAATACTTCAAGGAACTAGAGTTCAAGTCCAAGTATTGAAGCCATTCAAAAATGTTCAAGAATCAAGTGAAAAAGTGTTGTGTTTTAAAACTCGACAAATAGCTAGAAAGATTTATCCATTGAAATTTAAAATGTGAAGCTCGACAGATAAGCTCGACAGCTGTATCTATCGAGAATTATGAAATTCAATTTTTCAGATATGATTTCACGCATATCCATGTATATTTGTATAGGGTTTCTTTTCTCACAACCCTAGACATATATAAGGATTATTTTGAGGGCTGTCATAAGGTTGTTGCACTTGTTGTTGCAGGTATATTGTGACTAGAGACATATGCCCTAGTTCATCTTTCTCTTGAAGAAGCTACTGCATTTGTACACCATAGGGTTTTGTAACCAAGGAGCTTCTTAAGTTTCATCGTGTGGATGAGCTGAAGAACTTTATAGCCAACATCATTCTCAAGTTGGTGGTTAGTCACGTACATGGATCCGTGCATTAATTGGTTAGTCACATACTTAGAGCCGTGCATTGAAAAGAGAGATTGTCACTACATTACAAGTCCAATTATGTATTGGGGTAAGGGTTCAACTGTAGATTGGTATAAGGTACTAGGATTCCTTTACTTGTAACTACTTGTTTTAATAATAGTGGATTCTTGGGAGTGGTGACCTTAAATTCACCTGGTGGGGTTTTTGCCTTGGAGGTTTTCCCCATTCGTAAACAAATCGTCATGTCAACTTTATTTTCCGCTGCATTTAACTTAGTTGGTGATTTGTTTGTGCTACCATGCGTATTGCATGTTAATTGACTTAATTAATTAACTTGGCTAATTAATTGGTTAATTTATCACAAGAGGTCAATACATTCTTGGCCTATCAACAGGGAAATAATTACCTACAACTATGTGCATGAAGACATTTATGAGCACAACAGCTACCCAAGCTGCCTATAAAAGGGACAATCTGTCCATTTGCTAAGGTACATCAAAAAGACTACAAAATGCTATCTATATCCAAAATATATGGGTGGATACTAACTAAAGCATCGGAGGCTCCCCCACCGGGGCTCACCCTGGTGGTCTCTTCGACTAGCTTTATTTCTCTTATAGATCTCAAAAGCCCATCAAAAGCTCTAGATTGGACGAGTGACCCAATTGACGATTTTTGGTTTCATCGACAAAATTTTTACAAACTATTGATATAGCATATGTTTTCATTTGGGCCTACTACTAACATCACATTTTTGCTAACTATTAACCACTCACCACATCATCGGTTTGTAAAAAAAGTTATAAAATAGTTTGTAGTTTTAACATTTTTCATATATATATATATATATGTTGAGGAGATATATGCAGTCTTTATTGTTGAGGAGATTCGCGCAAATTCTCTTAGTCAATTTTTGTGTATTCATGTTCCAAGTTCTTATCATCTAGCAGCCCAAATTTTGGCTGGGTCTGCAAATGAGAATAAGAAGGAGCTAGTTTCATTAAAAGAATACTCATCATTTCTCCTTCCCACATTGTTCAAAAAGACATCAAATAAATAAAACTCTGCTATTAATTTTATAATAATAAAAAAATGATGCCACCTACATCACAAATCTCTTTAAACATAATTAAACTACGTTGTAAATAATATATTTTAGGAGATTTCAAATTAAATCTTATAGTTTTAACAGTTTCAAATCAATCTTAAAATTGAATATTGTTACAAATTAAGTCTCATACTTTCGTTAGTTTCAAAACAAATGCACCTTCAAAATCGTATTAATTTAAACAATGGACTTTTCAAGTTTGATTGGAAAGTTTCACTTCATACAATTTTGAAACAAACGAGACTATATAGTTCAATTTGAAACCAACCCTTAAGTATAAGAATTTAAAATGTAATTTGCTCAAAATTAAGTTTAGCATAGGCACGGGAGATTAATATCTATGTACACTAGTGTATAACCTATGCATATGCACATTTTTTTTTTTTTTTTTTTTTTTTGAGAATGAGGACTACTACTTGTATTGAAAATCAGCCGGGATCAGCAAAGAGTACATCATATAGGTGCGGTGGAACATCCTCCACCCACACCGACAAATCTCTAACATGTCTTGCATGTCTAACTAGGTTATGGGCTACTTTATTACCAGTTCTACGAACATGGGAGAAAGCAATACATTCACTGGTAACTAGAGTGGATTTAGTGAACTCAAGAAGATGGCGAAAAGAAGATAGAGAGGCTTCCTCACTTCGAAGAGAATTTATCACCACTTCCAAGTCACCTACAAGCATAAAACTCTGCAATACCAAGTTCTTATGCAAAGGCCATCGCCCTTGCTGCTACCATGGCTTCCACTATGACTGGTGAAAATGGCAGCGGAGCTTGTTCTGACAGTGAAGCTATAGCTTTTCCTTGGCAATCGTGAACTACCACTCCTAGACCAGCCTTGCCCAACTCCGGAAAAACGGCCCCATCAAAGTTCAGTTTGAGACAATTCACTAGAGGCGAAATCCATTGATTACGGGGCTGAGGTCGGGTAACTGCTGAAGGATGACCAAGGGAGTGTTGGCTCTGTTGGAAAGTGGTAAGGGCCTGCGAAGCTTGTTGGAGAACCTGTGCTTTGGGAAAATCATTTGTGCTTACTCGGAGTTGGTTTCATTGGTGACATATCGTCCACATCACCATGGCCATGAGGTCCAGATCTTTCCTTTTCTCGTGAGCCAATCTAATCAGATCTTTAATGTTTGAAATGTCATGTTGTCTTCGATCTTCAAAGCCTGGAATAGCTTCCCAAATTTCATCTAATATGGCACAATCCCATAATGCATGGGCTGCCGTTTCGGACCCAACCCCGCACTGCTCACACTTGTCTTCCAATAAGATCTTCCTCCTCATTAAGTTGTGTTTTGCTGGTATAGCTTCTTTGCAAACTCACCACATAAAATTCCGCATGCATATTCACAAGTATAATTAAAAATAATCATGAAAATTAATTTGAACTCTTTGGTTTTTGCACCCAATTAATTCACTTGCCATAAAAATTTAAAAATTAGATTCCAATTGATATTCAACTTAAAATTTAATTGGATTTGGACTCTTCGATTTTTGCACTCAATAATTCACTTAGCACAAAAACCAAAAATAAATAAAACATATGGTGCAAAATTAAACTCCAATTGAAATTCAATTTAAAATCTTATTGGATTTTTTTCTTAACTTCAACCTCACACACACATATATATATAATAGAAATCATCTATCCCAATTTACGTGTTCCACTTTATGTTCTACCATTTACACTATGTCATGTGTTTTAATTTTTTTTTTCTTTCCCATTTTAAACTTTGGCTACTTTATAAGAAAAGAAAAAAAAAAAAAAGAAAGATATGTGGCAAGTTATGATTGCGTAATGCTTATAATAAAGTGAAACACCTAAAATGGGATAGATGATTTTTATTCATGTATACAAGAACACTTGAGCCTTGGCCGATATCAAAAAACAGAACATAAAGTAGGACACAATTTGTAAGAAAAATAATTTTTATTCGATTTGATCATAGATATACGTCGAATAGAAATCTCGTGACACACCTTTTATGTTCCATTTTATGTTGGTATGCAATGTGTCTGATTTTTTTTTTTTTTTTTTTTCATTTTAAACTCTAGTTATTTTATAAGGTAAATAATAAAAAACACATGCTAAATTGTGACTGTTATAATATTAAGTATAACACAAAATGTTGGACTGAGAATTTTATTCAATATGGGTTGGGCTTCACTTGTTATATGATGAGACCATTGTTTACTTTTCAAACATCCTTTATAATACTTGAGCAAAAAAAAGAAATCCTTTACACTTTTTTTTTTTTTTGATGGCTCATGCAGGATAAGTTCAATGTCAGATCCACTAGTCCCCACTCCCAAGTGAGCCCCATAACCCATGTATTTGATATAGAAATATAAAATAACATAGCATGAGAAATGTTTTTTTTTTTTTTTTTTTTTTTTTTTTTTTTTTTTTTTTTGAGGCAATAGCATGAGATATGTATAAGTGTACTGAATGTACTGGATTGTACTACCAAATCTCCATGTACTCTTTTTAAGTTATAAGACTTGTACTGCCTGTACCAAAAATGTGTTGCTCTATATCTTAACTCTTTAAGTTCAGCCTATAGTTATAGGGCATGCATGACAGTTAAAATTTTTTTTTTTTTTTTTTTTTCGGCTAGATGATAACAGAGACCTTCTTCTAAATTGTCCAATTATATATATGCCCTCTACTAAGGTCCGTGTTTTCTTCTTCTTCTTCACATATCCGTTCAATTTTATATTTCTAATTCCTCAATGTCTCAGCCATATGCTTCTCAAGGTAATACTTTAATTTGTTAATTGCATCTCAATATCTCATATATACCACACCTCTATCTTTACATGTTTCTTATGTAGATTGTAGATCAAATTAACCGCAATATCGCTTTGCTTTGACGATGTTTTGTCTTCTTATTTTTTTTTTCCAAAACTTTTCCCTTCCTTCAACATTCTAGTGCAAGGCATGCCTAAAGACGTGAGCATATTAACATGTGCCAAAGCATAGTACTACCGCTCTTTAGTTGGTAAAGTCTTATGTTGTCATACATAAGGTTTAGGATCGAATTCTTATTACACCAAAGCATCTAGTTGTTAGGGAAGAAAAATGGCTTCCTTCCGTTGTGTGGCCCATAAACTTAGCTCTTGATTTTTTCTATAGTAGATAAAATCTTGAGCTCATCTTAAAAGGAGTATCCAATCTTCAAGATAATGAAAGATATTCATAAAGTCACACCTCTTCTCACTACTAGCTGTATATAACATATAATTCATATTATACATAAACATGTCCTATATCATAGTTTATATTATTCTTTATTTAGTAAAGTCTTTTGATGTCTCAGATTATTCAAATCTCTTGTACCTCAAGGGAGGGGAAGCTGTTGTAATTGGCTCATATTTGAAATTTTAATTTTTTTTTGTTGAGAAAAGGCTCATATTTGACAGTGGGCCACTAAGTTGAGGGCTTTAAGTTATGATGCAAAAGAGTAGAGTAGGCGAGTGGAACTGCACATAGACACACTGCTAAACCACGTAAACAAATTATTTTACAACAAAGGCCAATCCAAACTTAGCTAACAATCTCGTGTTGCAATTTGTAAACCTATGCAACCGATTTTTATTTTTTTTTATTTTCCTTCTAATAACAATTGTGAACCCCTCCTTGTGGTGAATCCGTAATTGTACTCAAAGGTAGCTCAAAAATTCAACCCTCAAGAAGCAAATTTGCATCCAAAATGATAACTTTCTGGTCCCGTTAAGCAGACATATACGGCGATGTTGAACGGGCAAACCTAGACAATGTTGTTTCTTTTTTTTCTTCATTGACAAAAGTAAGCATGATAGGATAATTATGATCGATTTTGGTACAATTTTTCCCCCTTATTGGATTGCTTCTCGAGACATTAATGGTCTTCCAACTTGTCGGTTCGATAATAGAGGTCGAGCCAAATAGTCAAGACAAACACCGAACGAAACGTCAAACAACGTGCCCATCAACTTTTGGCATTGAAAGTTAGATGAATGCTCATTTAACTCGTGAGGGGCAAGACTATAAATAAAATCCAAAAGAAAAGTCAATCAAGGTGGCCACTCCATCCATCATACTTTTTTCCTTTTTTTGTGGCCCATGCATTGAGGGGCCCATTCGTTTTGGCTTAAAATTGAAGCTCAATTGGTAGATATGTAGAATCTAGTACCCCACATATCTTGTTTGGTAACAAGATGATAATACTTTAATTATCAACTTACACCCACAGAATCTTTCAAGCAAAAAAATAAAAAAAAACCACAAATATTGTTAATTATATCTTTTATTTATATAATAGAGGGTAATGTACTAATGTTTCTTTCATTCCTTTAAGCTCTTATGGGTTTAGTACTTCAAGAAACAAGTGTTCAAGTTTAGTATTGAAGCCATGCAAATCTGACCAAGAAACAAGTGAAGAAGTGATGTTCATTAAAGCTCGACAGATGTCTTGACAGAATCATTTTTATTGAGGATTAATGTTGAAGCTCTACAAAAGCTTGAGAGAAGCTGCATCTGTCGAGAATTACGAAGTTAGAATTTCCAGATCTGATTTCATGCATATCCATGAGTATTTGTGTAGCGTTTCTTTTCTCACAACCCTAAACATATATAAGGATTATTTTAAGGGTCGTCACATGGGATGCAACGTGATGCAAAGTGATAATACATGTATATTGTGACTGGAGACAAATTTGCCTTAGTTCATCATATTCTTTCTAGAAGTTACCACGTCTTTGTGCTAAAGGTTTTGTAACCAAGGAGCTTTTTGATCTTCATCGTTGGATGAACTGAAGAACTTTGCAGCCAACATCTTCCTCAAGTTGGTGTGTTAGTCACGTATTGGAATCCGTGCATCATTGGTTAGTCACGTACTGGGATTCGTGCATTGAAAGGATAGATTGCCGCTACATCACAAGTCCAATTGGGTATTGGGGTAAGGGTTCAATTGTAGATTAGTATTAGGTATTGGTATTCATTTTACTTGTAACCGCTTATTTTGATAATAGTGGATTCTCGAGAGTGGTGACCTTAAATTCACCTGGTGGAGTTTTGCCTTGGTGGTTTTCCCCATTCGTAAACAAATCACCTGTGTCAAATTTATTTTCTGTTGCATTTAACTTAGTTGATGATTTTTTTGTGCTACTACGCTTATTGCATGTAATTGAATCTACTTGGATAATTAATTGATTAATTTACCAAAAGGGGTTAATACATTCTTGGCCTATCATAGGGTTTGGGATGAAAAATGTCATATTGATTACTTAAATGTATGCTAGCGTGTGTGTGAGTCTAGAATGATAAATGTTGAACATACCTTTAATGAGATTAATATGTAAGACACAATGAGTGGAAAATGACCCACGGGTCGGGTAGGGTTGGGTGTTGAACACCTTTCCATCCCCATACCTAAACTCCGGACACGTGCTCTGGTAGTAGATCATTACATCCACGAAGGGCACTATATCTATGGTTCCTAGACCTAATCTAGGTGGCGACTCCATTTTTCTTCTCCGCCACGGTCCACTCGGCCGAGGCGTACTCCCCCTATTGTGCTCATAGTGGCAACTCTACTAGGGATAGAAAGTTTGACTCCAATGTTTCTCATTTCTTAATCTTAATAAATGCTTATATAATATTTGTTTTTACACACTTCACTTGGTTCTTTTTGTCCCTTTCACCATGGTTAGTGATAAATGGGAGGTGGAGGCTCCATTCAGGCCAAAACCTTCTGGAGTTCATCCCACTAACCCACAATCTGTGCCATTGCCTATAATGGACTTTGAGTACGTTAACGGTTTACCACCAATTCACTACGGTCCATTTAGGCCCAAGGTTGGAATCATGGCCCACCTAGTTATGAGTGACCTACTGATCTATCGCTTTAGCACTAGGGAGCCTACCTACACTTAAAGAGATCCTAGATCCTATTAATAAGAGGGTACCCTTTATATCTCTTGTTTGTTCAACCATATATCTTGTGTTCACCTAATTCTAAAGGACAAATAAAAGATGTAAAAAAAAATTGAGGATGACCCAAAAGTTATGGCATACCCTAAGACATTGGGATAAAAGAAATGAAGTTCTCACATATAAGAGGCTTGTCCCAAAGTCCAAAGGTATATCTTAACTTGAAAGGTTCATGAGACCATAGCCTAGTTGCTATCATAAGCCCAAATCAAAAGACCTCTTGAAAAGCAGAGCCTTAGGCCTATGGTAACAAATATGCTATGGACTTAGCATCAAACATCATACGAAGTCAATATGAAATTCCCTAATCTTAGGCCTCCTTGTATAAGCCAAGGCCCAAAATGATGATAAATTCATGGACTTTGAAAAGAAGGCTACAATATATTCTAGCTAAAGGGCTGCTTCAAAAAAAAAAAAAAAAAAAAAAAAAGATGATGAAACTGAATGAAAAAAAAGAAGAGCCCAAAGGTGATAGATACATTGTAAGCCCATATTTGAGACAAAGGGTTGAAAATCTTTAAGCACGTTCCAATGAATGCCCATGAGAGTAAGATGAGAGCTTTATTGTAAATGGACTAAAGTCCAATGAAACAAGCGGCAAGGTTCATGAGAGGAAAGGGAGTGATTTTGTAATTGGGCCTTTATTAAAATGGACTTAAAGACTTTCTCAAAACATTTAAGTTAATAAAATGAAACTTTTAATTGGGACATGAACTTAATAAAATGGGACTTCTTTTTAGGCACCATTGCACCACCAAGATCAAGTAAGCACATCCCCACTCCAATTTGGGTCCGAGAAAAGAACAGAAGACATTTGGTCAAAATTGCAGACACATATCACGAAAAGATATTTCAAGAAGAGACGTTTCAAGAAGAAGTATCTCAAGAGGAAATGGCTACTCCAATTGATGACATGACTGCATAAAAGATATTCAAAGTAATAGAAGAACATGGCAATGCTCTCAAGAACATGGGTGGTCATCTCTCCAAGCCTGAGGAGAGCAAGCTCAAGAAGCCTATACACATAGAGATACATGATAAAGATGAAGAAGAAGAATGGGATGAAAGGGATAAGGTTGAATATGAAAGGAATAAGCAATTTGAGAAACTCACCGTGGACACCGTGGCCATGAAGGAAAAGATGCAACTGGCATTCCACAAGGATCAAATCAACATGATTATCAAGAATTTTCTTCCGGCATATAATAGTAGGCTCCTGTCATCACCTATTAGTTCTTTTGGGGAGTTGTGTGATTGTGGAACTAGGATCAAAGATGCAGAAAGGTGAGAGCAAGCCTCTAATCAAGAAGACAAATGGAGGAGGAGCGGCCACTTCTAAGGCACCCAATCCTGTGAATGTGAGTGCCATCATACCTCAACAACCCCTAGCCTATCCAAGTTTCACAAAGAAAGCCAATTCTCCAACATAGGAATGACCCTTGCCCAAGCATATAAGAACTTGACCTCCAAAGGATTCATCAAACCCTTAGACCCCACACCTATGCCTAATCATGTGCCTCTTACTTGGAACCTCAATGAATACTGCCACTTCCATTAGAAATCTGGCCATATCATATGCATGTTCATGGTAGAATAAAGAAAACTTAGAGGGGAAACCCTAATTTAACATGTTAAAAGCAAACAAACAATCAAACAAAGAAACAGAGACTCAAAAACATAAGAAAGGATCAAAACAGAGGCGTATTACATAAATGAAACAAAGAAACAGAAGTAGAAAACTTGGATTAGGGTTTCTGGGCACGAGTATGCATACGCATACATAGGCCTGTGTACGCAGCCCAGTTGTAGGCGTACGCACACTTCAAGTCTGCATTTGCATGCGTACGCATACATGCCCTGAAAACCCTAGCCTAGAAACCAGAAATACAAAAAGCAGAGCATAATCTAAAACAATAAAACTAACAACTTAACATGCTTCTAATATAAAAATAAACAAACTAAACAAACAACAAAGATATCCAAAACAAAATCTATTCCTAAACATGCTTTGGATCTAACAACAAACAAGAACAACACTTAACACATCAAAACATTTTCATCAAAATATCCAATCATTCAACTTCTCCAATCAAAACATGATGAGACACAACAAAACCAAATTAAATAAAGCAAAACATATTTCGAAGAATATATAACATATAAATCAATTAAGAACAACAAGAACACAAGTTATAAAAACCCTAATCAAGGAAAAGCCATGAAGAGAGACTCACCTTGCTGTGGAACACAATTTGGTTGATATTTAACCGGCCCCTCAGTGCCTACAACACAAAGATTAAGTTGAGAGAACAAGAGAATTAAAGAATACAATAGTTTTTTATAATCACAACTCAAGAACAAGATTAGTTTTGGAAAAGGTTTTGAGAAATCAAATTGGGAAAATAGTTTCTGCCTTAAAACTAACTAAAGAGAGGTTTTTAATTTGTAAAAAACGTGCTAAGGGACTGTGTGTGAGTTTTGGAAAAGAGAATTAGGGTTTTTAAGAAGACGGAGACCAATAAATCACTCTCTCTAGCCAGGGTTTTGATTGGAGACATAAGATGAGTATTTATAAGTTAAAATTAGGGTTATGGGGGATTTTTAATTGTCTTTGGATGTTCCAAGGCTCTATGGGCCGGCCCACATTAAAGCATGATGTTTTGGGCCTTAAAATGAAGTTTTAAAACCCAGAAAATTGGACTGCCTAGTTAGCCCAAATTCAAATGGACATAACTTACTCAATATTAGTCCAAATTAGGCAAATTTGTGTTCAAATTAAAACCCAAGATGTCTTCTTTCCAATGAAATAAATCTCACTGAAAACTTCTTCATGGATGAAAAGTTATGGTCAAAACAGTGAGCAAAGGTCATTTTTCAGTATCGATTTCAAAGCGATTTGAGCACTTTTGAGTTGTGATTACTTCCAAACTATTATGAACTCTATAATTACCATTGGTTGACATATTTCAAGATCATCATTGGGGCCAAAGACCAAAATTTATTAACGGTGTGAGAGACCGAGAAATTTGGTTGCTCTAAGAAAAGGGTGTAGGCATCGACACCTTCCCTTTTCAGGATCATATGGAGTCACCATTATTTTATAATTAAAATAAGAAAACTATACAAATTACAACATATCTTGAATAATACACCTTCTCATTAATTGAAAACAATTACATCTTGATAGAAAGAACTTTATATGGCTTTGTTTCCTAGTTACAATCTAGTAAAGAAATACAAGGCCTTGTTTCCAAGTTACATTCTACCCAAAATAAAAATAAGACACTAAATCTACCAACCTAAGATTCTAAGATTTAGGGGCTAGGTTACAGGATGGGAAGGTGTTAGGCACCCACCCTGCCCAGATAGAGTCTGGTCTTCTAGACTTTAAATGACCATTAAATACCCATATTCAGAATGTCAAATGATGTACAACAAATGCTATGTCAAATCCTAGACCTAGGGTTAAAATGCTATTTAAGAACCTTAGATTTGCAATTTTATTTTGTTTTAAAAAAAAAAAAAAAAATTGATGAGAATGCTTAGTGAAAAACTTAAAATCGAGTTTCCATTAAAAAAAAAAAAAAAAAAAAAAGAATGAATTTTTAATAAAAATTCAGATTTGGTTTGGATTTCTAAATGTGAGAATTTTTTTTTTTTTTTTTTTTATGAAAATACAAATTTTATATGAAAAATGCAGATCTGGTTTTGTTTTAAAAGAAAACAGGTCAGATTTTTATTTTGAAGAATGCGAAGCAGATTTTATAAAAAAAATACATATAAGATTTTTTATTAAAAAAAAAAAGCCAAATTTTTGTTTTGAAAACTGCAGAACAAATTTTATAAAAAAATACAGATCATATTTTTTATTAAAAAACAAACCAGATTTTATAAACAAAATACAGATCAGATTTTGTAAACAAAATATAGATCAGATTTTATAAACAAAATACAGATTAGATTTTGCAAACAAAATATAGATATGATTTTATAAACAAAATACAGATCAGATTTAATAAACAAAATACAGATCTCAGATTTTATAAACAAAATACAGATCAGAATGCGGGGCAGATTTTATAAAAAAAATACATATCAGATTTTTTATTTAAAAAAAAAACAAACTTTTGTTTTGAAAACTGCAAAAAAAAATTTATAAAAAAATACAAATCAGATTTTTTATTAAAAAACAAACCATATTATATAAACAAAATACAGATCAGATTTTGTAAACAAAATATAGATAAGATTTTATAAACAAAATACAGATTAGATTTTGCAAACAAAATACAGATTAAATTTTATAAACAAAATATAGATTAGATTTAATAAACAAATAACAGATCAGATTTTGCAAACAAAATACATATCAGTTTTTTTTTTTTTTTTTTTTTTTTTTTTTTTTTTAAATCATGAAGAAAAATGCAGATTTGATTTGAGTTTGAAAAACATGGAGAAAAATGCAAATCTAATTTTAGTTCTAAAAAAACATGGATAAAAATGCAGATCTAAAATCTTAAAAAGAAATTCAACCCTAGATCTAGGCATGTTCATCAACTAATCATGTAAATTTTTCAAAAACAAGAAGAGAGCATGCAATAACATATGACAAACATGGTTATATAAACACGAGAAGAAACATCACATTCATAGAAAATAAAGCATAGATGAGAGCATGTTTTTGATATTAAAATAAAAACAAAATCATGTTATGGAAAGTAAAGTTAGAATCATACATGCATGAACATATTCCACAAGCAGAGAACTATCCAAGAGATCAAAGAGAATGAATTTTTAAGGATCTAAGTAAGGCCACTTAACAGAAAAGAAATTCCTAAAGCAAAGCTTCCAAAATTTCTTTAACGTAAGGGGAGAGAGAGGACAGAAAAAGGGGTCCTGATTCCAGATTTTAGTTCCCTATTTATAGAAGTTTGGTGCTTAGAAAATAAGCTAGGTTCGATCAGATACGAATTAGGTCAAATTATTATCCCAAAAAAATCGAAATGGATGTGTTTTAGCTTGATTTGACAATTTCTAGGCTGGGCCTTGAAGTTGTGCCAATTGGCACTAAGGAAGTGCTGATTGGCACTTGCCCTGTGCCGATCGGCACTCCAAGAGTGCCGTTTGGCAGTTTCAAGTGCCGAGCCCAATTCTTAACTTTGGTTCGATCTGGACTCTTTTTTAGGGGTTTCCTAAGTCGGGAATTGTACCTAGATGTATTTTCAACTCGTATTCCAAGATAAATCCCTTTTATTTAGATAATAAGGTCATTAAAACAATAATTATCTGATAGATAAATATTCTAAAAGGCTTAATTATCAGCAATTCCCTTGTTATTTGATTACCTAGTTTATCCCTATGCAACCAAGCTTATTTCTAATAAAAAAACAACAACCAACAACCAATCACAAATTTATTTAATTAATTTTAATTGTTTATCCAATCAGAATTAATTTCAATTAATCACACGTGATCAGCTTCACCCTCATACAATGCATGCAAACCGTGAAAATTTGACATTGTGATATCTTTCAATTCGACGGTCCGATTTGGGAATCGGGCATATCGTCACGACCGTTAGAATCTCAAGTTCATTTTTATGACATATGATGAATGATTTAATGCATGTAATGCAAGTATGATTTTTGGGTATTTGCAAAGGTCATTTTAGTCATCTTCCAAAATTAAATTATAGGTGCAAAATCGAGTGTCTACAGAATGCCTCTCATTAACAGATCTTGAAAAGTGAATGTCAATGTAAAACAAAGACACTGATTGTAGCAACCATGATTTAATTGAGGTTGATTTTTCAAAGATTTCCTAGCCCTAGAACCTAGAAGCTTGGGGTGTTAAACTAGTACTTTATTGTTTTACAAAAAATGAGAACTATGGACATCTAATCTACTTGATAATTGATGAACCTGGATAAAATCTTGAATGCGGATGAGGTAACCAAGAACTTTATTTGCCTGATCTGAAAGTCGACTGAGAACTCTATTCGCCCAATCTGGAGTAAGGTGACTAGGAACTGTATTCGCCCGATCTGAAAGTAGACTGAGAACTCTATTCTCCCAATCTAACTTGGAATGAGGTGACCAGGAACTATATTCGCCTGATCTAGAAGTGGATTGAGAACTCTATTCGCCCAATCTAACCTGGAATGATTGAGAACTTTATATGCCCAATTTGGAATAAGATGACCACGAACTATATTCGCCCGATCTGGAAGTAGATTGAGAACTCTATCCTGTTGGGGTTTATGACCTTAAATACAATTTATTGGCATGTCATAAATGATTAAATAGTTTAATTATATGAGACTGTCTATAAATGAACTAATGGGACATTATCTTAGTCCATGAGATGCATAGTATGTGATTTATGTGAAAAGTCACAGAAAGATATAAATCACAAGTTCTTTGTAAACTCAGAATTTTAGTTCGTAGTCGGTGATGAAATTGGGCATTTCATCTGCGAAGACTATAACATATCAACTATGATGATTTATCTTGATCATGGAAGTTGAGACTTCTAGTTGGTATGTTGATATGTTTTAAGAGTTAAGACATATTGAACTGGACCGCTGTGAGATTTATTATTCTCCTAACGACTGTCAAATGAATAATAAATCTCACGATTTCTATTTACATGAACTCTAAATCCTGAGAGAATAATGGACTTGATCATGAGATGTAGGTTGCTTTAATATATCAGGAGTGAGATCTATAAGTCACGGTCAAAACCTCAGTATGTTGGGCAGTCGCATTTAGTATTGATGGAACATATATTCTCAAGATGGAATTCATAATCTCTTAACGGAGACATAAAATATTCCCTTGAGATAAGTTTAATGGATTTGGTTATTCTAGAGAGTTGGGCCCAACCACTTTAGTAAGTTGTTACTAAAGTATATATTTATGAAATTGGATTTCATAAATATATGATGAATAACGTAAAGGATTAAACCGGGTACTCAAGGATTAAGCTGTAGTAATCTTCAAAGTGGCAGTTTACATTCATGACTTTGTATTACTATGAATATTTTAATGAAGGGATTGCATGTATAATAAAGTCTTGGGATATAATTTATAGATAAGGCCTAGAGTGCAACTATATTTATATAGTGATATTAAATATAGTTAATGGTAACTTTGGACTTGTCAAGAGTTGACAGAAAAGCCCAAGGCCCATTGGAGCTCACTACAACAAAATGTATTTTCAGTGACGAAAAAATTCGTCACTAAAAGTCCAGTTTTTCGTCACTAAGGACCTTTAGTGACGAAATTGGACTTTTAGTGATGAAACTCATTTTGTCACTGTAGCCCCGTCACTAAAAGTCCTGGTGACGAAAAATTTCGTCACTAAAAGTCCGATTTGATTTTTTTTTTTTTTTAAACTTTTAGTGACGAAAATGTTTCGTCACTAAATGTTTTCCTCACTAAAAACACTATTCAGTGACGAAAATATTTTGTCACTAAAAACACTTTAGTTTACTAAATCATATTTAGTGACGAATAATTTCATCACTAAAACTATGTTAGGGTACATATAGTGACGAAAAAATTCGTCACTAAAACTATTTTTAAGAAAATCCAGGCACATATAGTGACGAAAATTTTCGTCACTAAAACCATTTCTTACAAAATTTTACTATATTTAGTGACGAAATTGTCGTCACTAAAACAATTTTTTGTTGCTATATTTGTTATGAAAAAATTCGTCACTAAAACTTATTTTCTGTTTTTATTTTTTTCATGGCTTTGATATTAATCTGTAACCTGTCATTACATTATTAAAACCTCACATTTGAATAACACATTTATAAAAAAAGATCCATACATTTCACAAGTAAAAAATAAAACAAGTATCCAATTCAAACTCATTCCATACAATAATTGTTTGCAACACATACAATAACACAAGATGTTTTATAACAATATAAAAAGTGTAGCATAATATAATTAGGACCAACAGAAGATGTCCTCAAATGTCTTCAAGTAATGCCAAAAATAAATGCCCTAAAAGCCACCAATAAGAAATCTGCACAAATATAAAAACAATACTACATTAAAATCATAAAGTAAAAATATTAACTATATTATAAGAAACATTTCTAACAATGCATTAAGAGTAGCCACGTACCAATGAATTCTAACATTTCTAACATCTGCCATCAGGTGTCTTACCTATTGTCATCCAACTTTTATCCATGTTTGACTACAATTGCAAGGTGAATTTAGCAAAATAAGGACAACTCATGCATAATGTATTCTAACATCTAAGCCTATAAGCTACTTAGATAAAGTCATATCCCATTCATGAATGCACAAGTCTACATTAATACAACCTACCACAATACCAATTCTCAACAAAACAATATATAATGCTTACAAGTATTGAAAACAATTAAATAATATTCATCACATATAAATCAACAATATCCATTCACAATTCCCAAAAAAATAAGAAATACTTCCAATATAAATTTAAACCACCTTATAACACCATACAAGCCACTCGCTTGCTCCAATACAACAACCCACCACAATACCAATTCTCAACAAAACAAAATATAATGCTTATAAGAATTTAATAAGAAATTACTTACTATGCTTAAGTCAGCACACACCTTAACCAAAGAAATCCAAAGTTACCACAAACAAAGAATGAGTTGCCTGCCAAAAAAAAAAAAAAAAAGTTACTATGCTTGTGAGTTACTAGTACTAATGATGATTTGCAGACAATTTTTTTTCCCCTAAACTAGACTTGTATCCATTCTCAATACTCATTATCACTTCATTTAGCTTCCTATTTCACCCAAACCCAAACCAAAATCCAAACCCAAACCCAATTCATATTCATATTTAAATGGTGCACAACTGAATAAATTGGCTAAATTACCAATCCTTTTAGGTGTACAAAATTAAAGAAAGAAGTTAGGTTTATATAGATACTTGATCACTTTCACAAACAAGTGCAAGATAAATTAGAAAGATATAATTACGTAAAATCAATATATATATTTTCAAACTTTGAGACCCAAGTCAACAAATGAGCAAAAGTAGACTAGCATATCTTCTTTTCACTTTATGGAGAAAAGGTCTCTCTTCTGACAAACCTCAATAATATATTAACAATTTCTTGTATATATTTAAGAACTTAGATATTAATAATTTATAATAAATAAATAAATAAATAAAAACCATGTACTAGAAACCACATATCAAAGACTCCAAATTCTATTTCAACGTAGTTGATTGGCAAGGACTTTGTCAAATGGGTATACGTCAACCTTAATTGCTAAACACCTAGAAGAATATTCAAAGGAATAATACCAAAGAAAGGGGCTGCTGCCCTTTGTCTCTTGACTTCCCTAACGGTGACCCACCCACACCGCAAGATCCTTTTAATTTGTTCAGCTACGATTGACAGTGGAACTATTAAGCCTCTCTCTTATTGGCAGGTATGTACACACCCACCAAAACAAAACTCAAAAGAGTCAAAAGACCCCTTAAAAACTCTCTGTGTGTTTTATAAGTAAAATGCAGTTGTAGTTGAAGTTTGAGCATGCGGTGTTATATATATATATTTATATATATATCTATACATAACTCTCTGTGTGTTATTTTCTCCTTTTAAAATAATAATTGATGAAAGGGAAAGTTGATAATGAAAGATGGAATTTGGAAATGACAATTTGAGTAAATGCTTGGCTACTGCAATCTATAACTACAGCAACAACAAAGTCCAGCCAATGAATTGGGATAGTGCCTAACAATGAGGTAAACTGAAGATTAAATGGGTTTCGGGCTTCAACTATAGTTTATCCTAAATGAACCATTGAACTACAACTATTAAGCATTCTTTTAAGTTCTCAAACAAAGTCCAAACAGTCAACTCAGCATTACCCTTAGTTATTGATTACACAGAGAAACACAAAGATACAGAGCTGCAACTGCATTAACTTCTTACCTTAATTACTAAAAAACACAAAAAGAAAGTAAATAAATAACACCAATCTACCTAGAGCCCCACAAATAAGTCAAAAAATTTAAAGTCCAACTTAAAAGTCAACCACTAAATATAAAACCGTTAACCACATTCCTAGTATCCAATCAATAGCTTTAAAACTAGATCTATTCCATACCATCTCTCACAACACAAAATGCCCAAAAATAAATAACTAAAACCAATATAGAAACTCCAATTTCCAAAAAAAAAATCTCACATACCATTAAATACCATTAAATCTAAATCTGAAACCCACCCCAAAAAAAACCCAGAAAGGAAAGGTTGTGCAATATGGATTGGGAAGTGGTGTTACCAAAGTTTCTGCCGATGATACAGTGCGAAGTAGAGCCATGCTTTTTATCAAACTCTTTCTTTATATGCTCTGCAACGTCTTTCTCCATACTGTGCTTCTCAAATGCCTAATCCAAAACCAAAAACAAAAATACATTCTCACATACCAAAACTTCAATTTCCCACCTAAAAGAAAAAAAAAACACGGAAATTAAGGCTGATAAAATAGGCTTACAGAGGAGTGAGCAATTGAGAGAACTTTACCTGTCTCTCTTAGAAGATGAAACCAACCAACAACAACAAGCCAAGAGGCCTTCTACAGCATTGACACCAAAGGATCTCGACGGCGGCGGTGAAGGAGCTCAACGGCGGCGGCAAGGGTGAGCTCGACGGCGACGTCAAAAGGAGCTCGACGGCAGCGTCAATGAACGGCGAAGAGAGAGAGAGTGAGAGTGAACGAAGGTGAGAGAGAGAGGTGAGAAAAAAATGTTAAGGTTTCATCTAAAAAACTGAAACGCCATATTGATACTAACACCTTTAGCGACGAATTCCAGTTTCGTCACAATAGGTGCCAAATTTTTGTTACGATTTTTAGTGACGAATTCCAGATTTCGTCGCTAAAGAACACTTTTAGAGACGAATTTTGATTTCCTCGCAAAATTGTAAACCTTGATTATTTTTAGCGACGAATGTTTTTCGTCTCTAATTCTTCCTTTTAGTGACGAAATGATTTTCGTCTCTAATACTATTCACAGCAACACCTACAGTGACAAACTGTTTCGTCACTAAAAATTTCAACTTTTAGTGACGAAATATTTCGTCACTATAAATTAATTAAGTTCGCACCAAGTTTTCTCCCATTGGCGCTCATATTTCAGATCAACAATAGTGACGAAAATTACTTTTCGTCACTAAATGTTATATTTTTTTTCCATTATTAGTGACGAAATCCATATTTCGTCACTAAATCTGTATTTTTAGTGACGACAAATATTTCCTCACTAATTTTCGTCACTAAAAATACATTTTGTTGTAGTGGCTAGTGTCTTATTGGTCCCTTTTGGTCCCACTCCAAGCCATATACTAGAGCCCAATTGGAATGGCCCAAAAGGCTAGCCCAATTAGATAATCAGTTGTATATAAAGAGAGAAACATATAGAATTTCATAAGTGCTTTTTCATAAGGTTGAGATTAGTGCTTTTCATAAGAGAGTTCTCATAAGGAATGAAATGGTTTGTATGTGAGTGCTGGACACTCATTTTATTCTTGCCTTGGAAACTGATTGAGAGACCACACATCTTGGGCATTAAGTGGAATTGGAGTGAAGATTAAAAGTCTTCTCAAGAACTTCTAATCTTCGGTTTTGAATTTCACTGCACCAAGGTACGCTTTCTTGTTCTTTAATTCTAAAACTTACATAGTACATGTTATCTATTGCGAATGAAGTAGATCTGTTAATTTTTCCGTTGTGTATGTTTTGTATGCGATACAAACATGCTTTTTTCCATCATATCCACCTAATCTGAAGTAAGGTAACTAGAAACTGTATTTGCCCGATCTGGAAGTAGACTGAGAACTCTATTCGCCTAATCTAACTTGGAATGGTTGAGAACTTTATACGCCCAATCTGAAGTAAGGTGACCAGGAACTGTATTTGATGGAAAAATACATGTGCGCAGCGGAAAAATTAATGAATCTACTTCATTCGCAATTGATAACATGCACTATGTAAATTTCAGAATACAAGAACAAGAAAGTGTACCTTGGTGTGGTGAATTTCAAAACAAAGATTGTAAGCACTTGGGAATACTTCTAATCTTCACTCCAATTCCACTAACGCCCAAGATGTGTGGTCTCTCAATCAGTTATATTAAATGTTCAAGAGAGAATTCAAGAGTATCCAACACTCACATACACCATTTCATGTAAAATGTTCTATTCAAAATTCTGTATGTTTCTCTCCTTATAACTGATTATCTAATTGAGCTAGCCTTTTGGACCTTTCCAATTGGGCTCTAGTATGTGGCTTGGAGTGGGACCAAAAGGGACCAATAAGACACTAGCTCCAATGGGCCTTAGGCTTTTCTGTCAACTCTTGACAAGTCCAAAGTTACCATTAACTATATTTAATACCACTATATAAATATAGTTGAACTCTAGGCCTTATCTATAAATTATATTCCAAGACTTTATTGTACATGCAACCCCTTCATAAAATATTCATAGTAATACAAAGTCATAAACGTAGACTGTCACTTTGTAAATTACTACATCTTAATTATTGAGTACTCGGTTTAATCCTTTTAAGTTATTCACCATATATTTATGAAATCCAATTTCATAAATATATACTTTAGTCTTACTAAAGTAGTTAGGCCTAACTCTCTGAATAACAAACCCATTAAACTTATCTCAAGAGAATATTTTGTATCTCCGTTAAGAGACTATGAATTCCATCTTGAGAATATATGTTCCATCAACACTAAATGTGGCTGCCCAACATACTGAGGTTTTGACCCTTACTTTAGATCTCACTCTTGATATATCAAAGCAACCTACACCTCATGATCAGGTCCATTATTCTCTCAGGATTAAGAGTTCATGCAAATATAAGTCATGAGATTTATTATTCAATTGACAGTCATTAGGAGAATAATAAATCTCACGGCGGTCTAGTTCAATATATCCTAACTCTTAAAACATATCAGCATATCAAGTAGAAGTCTCCACTTCCATGATCAAGACAAATCATCATAATTGATATGTTATAGTCTTCGCAGATGAAATGCCCAATTTCATCACCGACTACGAACTACAATTCTGAGTTTACAAAGAACTTGTGACTTATATCTTCTATGACTAAATCACATAAATCACATACTATGCATCTCATGGACGATATGATAATGTCCAAATATTCATGTTACCATTATTTCAGATAATAATAAAACAACTTTATTAAACACAATATTAAGTCATACATAATGTCATACTTAATATTATACATAGCATCATACAATAGGATTTAAGGGCACTTATCCTAACAGTATTCACACGATCTGGAAGTTGATTGAGAATTTTATTCGCCCAATCTGACTTGGAATGATTCAGAACCTTATACGCCCAATCTGAAATAAGATGACCAGGAACTGTATTCGCCCGATTTGGAAGTAGATTGAGAACTCTATTTGCCCGATCTGGAAACTAATTGAGAACTTTATACGCTCAACTTGAAAATTTGTTAAAAAAAAAAAATAGAATTTTGATGATTGAGACTTTATCCGCTCAATTTAGGGAATTTTCTGTTCCTTTTTGTTTCACTGAAAATGATCAATTTTATCCTTGTGAAATTCTTTTTGTTTTTTTCTTTTCTTGTTTTTTTTTTTTTTTTTTCTCTTTTCTTTATTTTTATTTACTTCTCTTTCTTTATTTTTTTTCTTTTTTTCTTTTTTTAAACTTAAGTCATTTGTTTGAAAATTTTCTCTTCATTCATTCTTTTCTTCACTCTTTTTTTTTTTTTTCAACAAAATTAATGCTACAGATTTTGAAAACATTTTTGAAAAATTTTAAAAACCATTTTTTCACCTTCTCTCTTTTTCAGTTTTTTTCTTTTATTTATTTTTCATTTCATTCATTTTTTTTTTTCATTTCATTCATTTTTATTTCTTTTTTTTTTTTTTTTTTGTGGGTATGACTTCTCTTTTCATTTTGGGTTCTTTGTGATGTTCAGATGTCCTTAGACCCTTGGCTTGGATGTGAAGAGCATGATGACTGTACATGGGCTCGGGAGTTGAATGAGCATTAGGTCTTGTTCGAATGTGGCCATAGGTGGTACTGATATCTTGGTGACCAGGTGCTAGCTCAGGTTCAACACATGTATCCTCCTGAAATGATCCCTGCCCATCCTTGTCCTTCTATCTGGTTGGCAGACCTTCTGACTAATGAAGAAATAGCTCATGCTTGGATTGGCCGCGTTGTTTCTGGGATATCGGGAGACTATCTTGAATTTGTCAAGGCTTACTTACATGGTTGCTTAACTGATATCTTGGGAGCATCGGTGAACTTCTTTCTTTTCCAAATTAATTTGCATCATGATTTGCATCACTTTTATTTTACCCTTTGTGAAACTGTCTAAATGTTGCATCTTTAGGCTTCATCTTCCGAAGCTAAGAGTCCTGCTCTTAGCAACGCTAGTGGTCCTTCTACTTCTTTCACGGAGACATATCCCAATTTTTCTGCATGGAAATTTGAGATAATGAATTCTGATGGATCTTACAACTTTGTGGATCTAGACAGGTCGGAATATACCCCAAATGTCCCTTGGACTAGCCCCGTACATTTTCAAACCCTTTAGTCTCTTGTCTCATTCTCTGTCTTCCTGAACTTGTGGCCTTATGTGTTGGGGTTTATGTCCTAAAATCTAATTTATTGGCATGTTATAAATAATTAAGTTGTTTAATTATACGAGACTATCTATAAATGAACTAATGAGACATTATCTTAGTTCATGAGATGCATAGTATGTGATTTATGTGATTTAGTCACAGAAGATATAAATCACAAGTTCTTTGTAAACTCAGAATTTTAGTTCGTAGTCGGTGATGAAATTGGGCATTTCATCTGCGAAGACTATAACATATCAACTACGATGATTTTTCTTGATCATGGAAATTGAGACTTCTAGTTGGTATGTTGATATGTTTTAAAAGTTAAGACATATTGAACTGGACCGTTGTGAGATTTATTATTCTCCTAACGACTGTCAAATGAATAATAAATCTCACGACTCATATTTGCATGAACTCTTAATCCTGAGAGAGTAATGGACCTAATCATGAGGTGTAGGTTGCTTTGATATATCGGGAGTGAGATCTAAAGTAACGGTCAAAACCTCAGTATGTTGGGCAGCCACATTTAGTGTTGATGGAACATATATTCTCAAAATGAAATTCATAATCTCTTAATAGAGACATAAAATATTCTATTGAGATAAGTTTAATGGGTTTGGTTATTCAAAAGAGTTAGGCCTAACCATTTTAGTAAGTTGTTACTAAAGTATATATTTATGAAATTGGATTTCATAAATATATGACAAATAACGTAAATGATTAAACCGGGTACTCAAGGATTAAGATGTAGTAATCTTCAAAGTGGCAGTCTACATTCATGACTTTGTATTACTACGAATATTTTAATGAAGGGGTTGCATGTATAATAAAGTCTTGTGATATAATTTATAGATAAGGCCTAGAGTGCAACTATATTTATATAGTGGTATTAAATATAGTTAATGATAACTTTGGACTTGTCAAGAGTTGACAAAAAAGCTCAAGGCCCATTGGAGCTAGTGTCTTATTGGTCCCTTTTGGTCCCACTCCAAGCCACATACTAGAGCCCAATTGGAATGGCCCGAAAGGCTAGCCCAATTAGATAATCAGTTGTATATAAGAAGATAAACATACAGAATTTCATACGTGCTTTTTCATAAGGTTAAGATGAAGAGTCTTTCATAAGAATTCTTATAATGAATGAAATGGTTTGTATGTGAGTGTTGGACACTCAATATTCTCTCCTTGGAAACTGATTGAGAGACCACACATCTTGGGCATCAAGTGGAATTGGAGTGAAGATTAAAAGTCTTCCCAAGAACTTCTGATCTTCGGTTTTGAATTTCACCGCACAAAGGTACGCTTTCTTGTTTTTTAATTCTGAAACTTACATAATACATGTTATCAATTGCGAATGAAGTAGATCCGTTAATTTTTCCGCTGCGTATGCTTTGTATGTGATACAAACATGTAATTTTTCTAACAAATGGTATCAGAGCGGTCTTCAATTTCAAATCTGTATAACATGTTTTGTGAGTTTTGGAATTAGAGAAAGTAATTTCATGTTGTTAGAAGATTATACACTTAATTTTCTGCAAGATCATTGAAATTATTTTTTGATAAAAATTGATATTGATGTTATGATGTTGTTTAAATTTGAATTTAAGTATGTTAAATTGATCTTTAAGGCTATAGCATCAATGAATTTCAGTTTTGATATCGTTCTTTGACTATCATGTTTGTATGTTAATTGTTTGTTCATCAAAAACCATTGAAAACTCCCTTGGAAAATTTCTGTAAATTCAAGTTTCACGATTTTCGATCGATCGAAAATCACGTTCGATCGATCGAATGAAACAGTGATAAGACTTCGAATTTCTTAATTTTTTCGATCGATCGAGGGACACATTCTTTCAATCGAAAGAAGGAAAATCAGAATTTTTCTAAGTGTTTTCTCATAAAGAAAGTTTCTGTCTTTTGTGTTTTCGCGAGAAGAGCTTAGTCACGAGATTCTCACGAAAATGCATTTGAAGGGAATTTTGAATATTTTCTAAATGTTTTCAAATGTATAAGGTGTAAGGCAATGTGTGATGTGATTACACATGGTTCTAACTAAAAGACCTAATGAGATCAAAGATGGTAGTTGAATAGAACTCTTAGTCCTAAATTGTTTTATGATTAAAAGTCTTTAACTTAATTTATTTTAATTAGAAGTTTTAATGAGATTAAAGCTTAATTAAAGATATATAGTTTCTAATTAGATTAGAATACTTTATCTAGTAAATTAAGGATAGAGTTCTATATAACTAATTTTTGATTCATTAGTGTTTAAGGAATCCTAAATAGTTTAGGACTTCCATTTTAGTTAGTGATTCTAATAAGATTAGAGTCTTCAATAAGTGCAAGGTTATTAGTTGTGATGGGATCACAATTATTTAAAGAAAAACCCAAATAATGAGTGAGAGTGTTGAAATAGCCCTTTTGTTAAGTTTATTGTAATGTGAATAGATACCTTGTCTTGACTTCAAGTCTTGCATTCCATGCGGAGGGCATTTATTTCACAGATTACAAGGTTAAACTTCTTTGTGATAGCACGAATGTTCGTTATGCTATAGTGACGTGACTTGGTTGCATCACATTGAATTTAAACAATTAAACACATTTAATGTGTAGGGTTAAAATTGTGATTAAATCACAATGATTTCATGACAATCCACTTGTTTTAAAATTTCTAGTGGAAGAGAGATTCAAGGGTTGATTCTCACGGCCTCCATTGCTAGTTTATAGTAGTGTGATTAGGCACCTCGCCTTTGAGTATATGCCTTGCTCCCTTCGGAGGGTGTTTAATTCATGGTACTACAGGTTAAACTTCTTAAAGATAGGTGAAGTGTGTTTTTACATTGAGAATGACCACGCTTCCGTGGAGTTATTTGGTGACTCACATTGATTCTAGGCAATGGTGTACACTAGACTAAGTGTAATGTTAACCTCCCTTTGGAGCTATGTCATTATTACTTTGAGGCTAAAGGAAAAGCGGCAAATTATTTTTGTTTGGTAAGAGTTACCATGATAGCATTAATAATGAGAATAATTCTCGCCTAATCATAGTGATTGGTATGACCTTGCTTCTGAGGAATATTGATTGTGGGATTGGGTTGTCGTTGCACCTAGTATAGTATGTTTTTCGGGTTTCATACTATATGGTTATGGATGCAAAATATAATGTCCCTGTAATTATGTTCATAGTCTCAAAATAAAATTGTCATAATTTTGTTCTCTAGCTACTATTTTAAATGAATCACATTAACTAAGAAATAATTTTGGACATGGTGCTTAAAGGAGTTGAAGTACATATTTATGTTTTAATTCAGCATTGTCATAATTTCCTATGCATGGTAGATTGATGGAAGATAGCTTATGATATGATCATAGTCTCCATTGAAATGCTAAGATGTTACATTGGCTTCTATCTCAATTGTGCTACAGCATGAGATGCAAGAGTTAGTACTAGACTTAAACTTTACATTAAATCTAGATGAGATGTTTGATATAAGTCATTTTGAGTGCCAAGAAAAGCTTAAGGAATTCCATTTCCACATCATTTTATCTAAATATTTTATTTTATTAAATGAATTGGAATTCTTGGATGTAGAGATTAAATGTTAATCTCATATGGATATGATCCATAAGTCCTTGTTAGAATCATTTGATCAATTCAGATTATTTTGAAAATAAATTCTTTTTTATATTATCTAAATTGATGAGTGAGTCGATAGACAGAGAGAGGATAAGGAGGGATTGAAAAAAAAGCTATTGCGCAATTAAGTTAATTAACCATAGTCTGTGAGAGAGATGAAAAAATAAAGTGTAAAAGTGAAATAGTAAAAATTTGAAGGTTAAAAAAATTTTATTTAAAGCTTGAGATTAAAAGTGATTTTTGTAACTTTTAATCTTAACTATTGATGTCCTATTGTAAAGTGTAATAGCCCTGATTATTTCACAGGATTTCAATCTGGATAAGGTGTGCTGAGAAAATGAGAGGTTCATTGAAGAGTTTTACTCGGATTTTTTTGCCAAAAGTGCAAGGGAGAAATTATGGGAGGTTAACCTACGGTACCTACCAGTCTCCCACCAAAGTGCACCACCACCAACAATCATAAAGTGAAAAGATAAAGCAAGATATAGATAAATTTTATATTTGGGTACACCTAGGTGTAGTAGTATACTTTTCTTTTGAAAATGACTCGTATGAAATTAGGTACACTTTTATGTGAAAAATAATGGTGTAATATGTCATAAGCACTGAATAATTTCAAAGACGAGTTGCGTAAGCCAATAATAAAGTCAAAAGAGAAAACGATGGAAGAAATTTATTCACTCTTTTCTGTATATTTTTTTTTTAACTCGTTGACGGCAAAACTTATTCAAATTTATTAATTGCTTTGAATTTTTTTGTTATAAATAATTTAATAATTCGTTTTTTCTTTCTTATATAATATATAATTAACACCTTTACTAAAGGATAAAATTTAGGTATAAATTGATTTTAATTAGCTCAATTGAATTTCTCTCATGTAGAAAAGTTTTCTCTCTAGGTGTCCCACGGAACCCTAGAGGTGAAATATAGGTTTTGCCTGTTGGCAAACAACGTCTCTCCGTCTAGGCGGTAGAAGGTGGTCTATTAGCTCTCGGACTGTGGATGTGAGCGATGGAGGACATTACAACAAGGTGCGCTGGCTTAAGGCTGTCGGAGTTAGAAGGTAATGAGGTTGATATCTCGCCACCAGTGGAGGAAAATGGGCTAGTTGTGGCAGGAAAGTTCTGCACGAAGAGGCGGGTGAATCTGGAGTCAGTAGCCCGTGCCCTGAAATCGGTGTGGAAAACAGAGAGGAATTTTGAGGTCTGTGATATGGGGGAGAATAAGGTCCTGTTCAAGTTTGAGAAAAAGGAAGATATGGACAGGGTGTTGCTGCTAAGTCCTTGGTCTTTTGACAAATACTTGGTGATCCTCCATAAACTAGGAGTGGGTGACGCTGCGAATCGGATCCAATTCGATAAAGCATCGTTCTGGGTCCAGATACATGGCCTACCGACTATGAGTCAAACTAAGGATGCTGGTATCGCATTGGGAGTACATTAGGGGTGGTGGAGAAGGTGGATGTGGATGGGGAAGGTTTTAGTTTGGGCGGATATCTTCGTATCCGAGTATCTCTGGACATTACAAAGCCTCTCTACAGGGGGCGAATGGTCAGAGTAGGTGGTCCCTCTGCGGTGTGGGTTGAGTTTAAGTATGAACGCCTCCCAATATTTTGCTATTGGTGTGGGAAGGTGGATCACGATGAACGAGATTGCATGTTGTGGATTAGAAGCAAAGAAACGCTCAAGGCTAACGAGAAGCAGTATGGACCGTGGCTGAGGGCTTCCCAGGAACGACTACAAAGGCCGCAAATGGTCATGGCGGCGAGGAACGAGGGTGCAGGTGGTAAGCCGGCGGAGGTGGATTCTGGTAAAGGGGGTGATGCAGTCCATCCACCGGTGGTTAAGGAGAGGATGAACTCAAGCGGCTTGGGTGCAGCAAAGGTAGATGGTGACGTGGACACACGTGCGATACACGTGGAGGGGTTGACCATGGTAAGTACGGCTGCTGAGGAAACTATCCCAAAAATAATGCAAATCACGAATTTTGAGGAACAGCTAAGAGATATTGACGAAGCTATCAGGTTTGGTGAGAAGAATACGGGATTGGATACAGCATTGAAGGAAAAAACAGATTTGAAGGCGGGATCACAGGATATTTTGAAAAATGCACTATCTCGGGGAGAGGATAACATGGGTATGGTGGGCGGATCAAAATATGGGCCGAGGTGGGCATTGGGCCAAAACCCAGGTGAACAAACAGATATGCCACAAAATGGGGACCATGTAACTGTGGGCTTTTCTAAGGAGAGTAGCACGGAAGCCAAGTCTTTCACGATTGGGCTGACGCCTCCACGTCCAGAGAGAGCAGGCAAAACAAAAAAAGACCAAAGTGGATGTCATAAGAAGCCGAAACCGGTACGTGAGGCATTCGGCAAGGAAAATAAATACAGAAAGGAAGGGAACTCAAAAGAAGATGGTCATCTATTCGATGTCACTGAAGTAGTAATGGAAACCTTTGAGGCAGGGGAGAAGCGTAAGGAGCGCCTACCAATGGTAGAGGTGTCACAGTTGATGGAGAATAACAAAAAGCCAAAAGTTGAAAAAGGAGGTACAGGTTCTTGGTCAGATTATGGCCCAACAGCTAGGATCGGCGGTGGCTGCATGGCAGCACCGCCGGGAGCAATGAGTGCCATAGCTTGGAACTGTCGGGGGCTTGGGAACCCCTGCACAGTTAACAACCTCCAGAAGCTGGTTAAGGAGGAAGATCCCACCTTAGTCTTCCTTATTGAGACTAAGTTCGACGTGTCAGAGATGGCGTGTATTAAGAAGAAACTAGAAAGACATCAGGGTTTGGTAGTGCCCAGCGTGAAACGGGCTGGGGGACTTGCATTGTTGTGGAAAGATTCGATGAAGGTGGACGTTCAAACTTACTCGCCTCATCATATTGATGCCATTGTTACTAAAGATCAAAATTCCACGAGATGGACGTTTACGGGCTTTTATGGCCATCCGGAGACATGCAAAAGGGAGGAATCGTGGACATTGTTAGAACAGCTAAGTGGAAAGATGAATCTTCCTTGGGTTATTATGGGAGACTTTAATGAGATTCTGCATGAGGGAGAAAAAGTGGGTGGCTGCCAAAGACCAGCAAGTCAAATGAGGTACTTTTGTGACGTAATCAACCGGTGTAACCTTAGGGACTTGGGCTATATAGGGTCTGACTTCACATGGTGTAGAAGATGGGGGTCACGGGGATGGATCCGAGAGAGGTTGGATCGTGCTTTCGTATCCACCAACTAGGCAACCAGCTTTCCACGTTCTCGACTATACCATGTGGTGACTTCAACATCGAACCACTATATGTTGGTCCTTAAAGATGCCCAACACAGGAGGCAAGCCCGGCGTAGACCGAAGCTGTTTAGATTCGAATCGATGTGGCTGAGAGATAACCAGTGTGAGGATATTGTTCAGACTGCATGGGGTAGAGGCAAAAGCAAGGAGGACCCATGCCCGTTCAATGCATGCATGGAGGAATGTCGGGTGTCTCTTACCCAATGGAACAAATCCACCTTTGGCCACGTAGGGAGGAAAATCATAGCTTTAAGACAAAAACTCCAGGAGTTGGATAACTCAGGTACATCTAGGACTGACATGGAGGTGATGCAGGAGACAAAACTGGAACTGAACAAACTATTACTGGAGGAAGAGGATATGTGGAACCAAAGGTCCAGAAACTGTTGGCTAAAATCAGGAGACCGGAATACGTCTTTCTTTCATACCAAAGCATCCAACAGACACCAACGAAATGCTATAATGAAGATAATGGATTCTAATGGTACTTGGCAGGAAGAGGAGGAGCATATTGGCAGGATATTCATTGACTATTATGAGCAACTATTTTCATCCTCACATCCAACGGTCAGTGCGGAATTGCTTGATGCAGTGCAACCCAAGGTGACTGACGGAATGAACTTGGCACTACTACAGACGTTCCAGGCCACAGAGATTGAGACAGCACTGAAGCAAATGCACCCTCTTAAGGCTCCTGGCCCTGACGGTATGCCTCCTTTATTTTATCAACACTTTTGGCCCACTGTTAATTCTGTTGTTATACAAACTGTCCTGGACTTTCTTAACCATGGTGTAGCTCCGCCAAAGTTTCATGAAACTCACATTGTTCTGATTCCAAAGAACAAAAATCCAGAGAGAGTTACAGACTACAGACCAATAAGCTTGTGCAATGTTGCATACAAGCTAGCTTCCAAGGCAGTGGCTAATAGAATGAAAAGGGTGCTGAAAGACATAGTGGGGGAGAATCAGAGTGCTTTTGTAGCCGAAAGACTCATTACAGATAATGTGTTAGTAGCTCATGAAGTTATGAACCACATTAATAGGAAGAGAAAAGGAAAATGGGGTGAGATGGCTTTGAAGCTGGATATGAGCAAAGCATATGACCGGGTGGAATGGGAATGCCTGCAAAAAATCATGCTCAAGTTGGGTTTCCATGAGAATTGGGTTCATAAAATTATGCAATGTGTATCATCGGTAACATATGCAGTTCGGATCAATGGGGTTCCTCAGGGAGTTATCAAGCCTACTCGGGGTCTACGACAAGGTGATCCTTTGTCGCCTTACCTATTCCTCCTATGTGCTGAAGGCTTATCCACTCTGATCAACAAAGCAGTTCAAAACAGGTTCATACATGGGGTGGCAGCATCAGCTAGAGGCCCAAAAATTTCACACCTGTTTTTCGTGGATGACAGTTTGATCTTCGGTAAAGCAACTACTCAAGAGTGTGGTGAGATACTAAAGGTGCTGCAGGTTTATGAGGAATCATCCGGACAACAGTTGAACAGGAACAAAACCTCCATCTTTTTTAGCCGCAACACAGACCATGTTACTAAGGAAGCCATAAGAGCTAGTTTTGGTGCTCAGATTATTAGGCCACATGAATCATACCTTGGTCTCCCGTCATTGGTGGGACGTTCAAAAAGAAATACATTCGCCCAGCTTAAAGAATGAGTAGCTAACAAGTTGGCGGGTTGGAAAGAAAAGCTACTCTCCAATGCAGGGAAGGAGATATTGATAAAAGCAGTCGCTCAGGCCGTACCGTCATATACTATGAGTTGTTTTAGATTGCCCACTGCTTTATGTGATGAGCTCACTGGAATGGTCCGACAATTTTGGTGGGGACAGAGAAAGGATGAAAGGAAGCTCGCTTGGATGAGTTGGGAGAATATGTGTCTCCCAAAGGAAAAGGGAGGGATGGGTTTCAGAGACCTGAAAAGTTTCAATCTAGCTCTCTTGGCGAAGCAGGGGTGGCGATTGCAAACCAACACATCATCTCTCTTTTATAAGGTGTATAAGGCGAAGTACTTCCCTGATTGTAATTATGTGGAGGCAAACTTAGGAAGTCAACCATCTTATGCTTGGCGTAGCATAATGGCAGCCCAGTCAATAGTGAGACGTGGTATGCGCTGGCAGGTAGGTGATGGAGAACAGATTCACATCTGGAGGGACAAATGGATCCCAAGTCCATGCACTTACAGGATTACCACTCCAGAGAAACAACTTCCACAAGGGCCGTGGGTAAAAAACCTCATCAAAAGTGACAGCAAAGAATGGGACGATAACTTTATTAGACAGACGTTCATGCCTCAAGATGCTGATGCTATTCTGAGTATTCCACTAAGTGCTCGTGGGGCTCAAGATAGAGTGGTATGGGCTGAGAACAAGTCTGGGAAGTTTTCTGTCATGAACGCGTATCACCTGGCCCTACTAGACCGAGGAGGTGTGGACAGAGCTGAATGTTCAAACCCTACGCTGGCTAAACAGATTTGGAGAGGCCTTTGGGGTATGGACGTACCAAATAAGGTAAAACACTTCGCCTGGAAAGCATGCAGAAATATTCTTGCTACGAAGGAAAATCTGTGGAAAAGGAAAATTACACGTGATGGGGTCTGTGATGGATGTGGACAGGCCATTGAGTCAACGGGCCATTTATTTTGGTTCTGTCAAAAGGCGAGAGAGGTCTGGTCCCACAGCAAGTTGGTCATCTCGTTTCAAATATCTCCTAAGTGGGAATTCCTGGATGTCATGGGACAATTGTTAGGGTGGTCTGAAGCTTTACCTGGCCTACTGGAACGTGTGGTTATGATTTGTTAGGGGATATGGAAGAATAGGAATGAGGTACGACATGGTGGAGAAGACAGGAAGGGCACTGCCATAGTACGAAGCTCCATTACGTTACTGGACGAATTTCAGGCGGCAAATGTTAAACAAATGATGACTGGACCCCACAAGTCAGAAGTGGTTAAATGGATGCCGCCCCAACAGGGACGATACAAAGTAAACACAGATGGAGCTGTGTTTACCAAGCACAAGTGTGTGGGTTTTGGGGTGGTGGTCCGTGACAGCAATGGAGAGGTGATCGTCGCACTATGCAAAAGAATGGCTGGCTTAATGGGGGCGTTAGAAACTGAGGCAAAAGCCATGGAAACAGCGGTGCAGTTTGCCGTAGATATTGGGCTCCGTGAAGTTGTCTTTGAAGGAGACTCTCTGAGCATCTGTAAGATGATCCAACGCTCCACTGAGGCTCAGTCATCCATCCAGAATGTTGTGGACGGTATTGTCTCCCAGCTGGCATCTTTTAGAGTAGCAGAGGTGTCCCATGTAAAAAGGCAAGGAAATATCCCTGCCCACTTATTAGCTCAGCATGCTGTTCATGTTGAGGATTACGTGGCTTGGCTAGAGGAATGCCCTAGCCCAATAGCACGTGCATGTTCCCAGGATGTACTCTCTTCTAGTTAGTTCTGAATAAAGCAATGCGTTTCCTATCAAAAAAAAAAAAAAAAAATTTAGGTATAAATTCTTAAGTGTTCTACATATTTTAAAATTTTCAATTAAATTTAAACAATATGACTTAGAGAGGCCAGTAGTTGTTGAGACTTATCCTTGACAACAAATACCTCAAAGTCATAGCTAGGGCATGCTAATGGTGTAACCTGGTAAACAAGTCAGTTTGATTGGGTTTGGGTTTGACCCGACGAAGTTCAGATTAAAAATAGGTTATAATAAATTGGTTGCAAAAACAATGATTCTTAAGGTCCATTTGGTAATGTTGTTATAGTAACGTTTTTTAAGTGTTGTAGAAATACGTGTAGGTGAAAAAATATTGTGAAAATACGTGTTGTGTTGTTTAAACAACACAACCAAACAGGCCTTTAATTACCCAATCCTTTGAGGATCGAGTCAACCTAATATCAACCATAATTTTTTCACAAGCCAAAAAAAATTATTAAAAAATAAATAAGAAACTTGATAATTTTTTTTCTTCCTTTCGTTACAAATGATATAAAAGGATAAATAAACAACAAAACTCAAAATAAAAGTTAAGTAGTACATAGATCTTAAGTTTAGAAGGTTCACTAAATTGAAAGCTTCAAGCATCGACTTCGTGAGGAAAGAATGTATATGAGTGTAAGGAAAAAAAATAGAAAATAAAGAAAATAAAGAAAATAAAAAGAAGCAAAAACACAGTATCTTTCATGGGCTATACTATGTACAGTAGCTCAACAAAATGGCTTGACTTTGCCTTTTTTTTTTTTTTTTTTTTTTTTTGATAATCTAATAGTTACAACAAATGAGACAAAATTTAAACCTTAGATGTTATGAACATATTAAAAAATGCTAACCAATTGAGTTACGAGCTCTTAGCAACTTTTACGGCTCTTGATTTTGAGTAATTGGGAATGGAAGATTCATTGAACCTCTATTTCTCGAGTTTAATCCTAGTTTTGATCCTTTCGAGTAGGGCTGTCCACGGGTCGGTCCGGGTCGGGTTTGTGCCCAACCCGGAATCGACCCACCAGAATCGGGTGGCAAAAAAAATGCACCCACTGCCTACCGCCGGAGTAATTGGATCGGACAGATCAAACCATCAACGGGCGGCGGGCAGGTCGGTCGGAGTCGAAAATCCAGAAAACGGCGAAAACCGGCGTGAAAACGGCGAAAATCCAACCAAAATCTTTAAGGTTTCTCCAGATCCGGCCTAATCTAGGCCATTTTCGGCAAGATCTTGGCTAGATCCAGCGAAATCTCGCCGAGATCTTGATGAAAATGGTCTAGATCTCACCGGATCTACCAAATATCACCAGAAATCGTGTTGGGTCAATTGGATCGGTTTGATCGGATTCTGGGGAAGGAAAACCGACGTCCGACCCGCCAAACTCGGGTTTTGGAGGAACCAACCCGTCGCCGACCGTCGGAAAAGTCGGATCGGGTTGCGGCGGGTCGAGTTCAATCAGCGGCGGCGGGTGGGTCGGGTTTGCCGGATCTCTGGACAGCCCTACTTTCGAGGGCCTATTCCCATCAACCTGCTATTCTTATTAGGCCCCCAAACTTTGTTCCTTTTTAATCCCTCCATATTGGCATTTAATCTTAGTCTAGTGTCATGTAACCAATGGCCCTTTATCATTTACATAAATGCTACCCATTCATTTTGTTTTCTGAGTTAAGTGATTTGGACTTTGGATCACTTAATGGATTAGAGTACGAAACACTGAGCCTAGGGTTGAGAGCAAGTTTTTGAAACCCGGACCAGACCGTACAGTCCGACCAAAAAAACCTCAAACCTCTCAATTTTGCGATTTTTTTAGCTTCAAGAACTGCTCTATAGGAAAAACGTAGGGACCCGTGTGAACCACGGTCGGATCGTATGGTTCTAAGAACCGTGGCCGGTTTTTTAGGTTCGGAGGGTTCTTCTTTTTTTCAGATCTGGAACCATTGATTTGTAAGGATAAAAAAAATAAAATAAAATACAAAAAAATAAAATAAAAAAAGAAGATGACGAAGAAAAGAAAGCACAAATTCAGGTCTTTTTGGACGAAACTAAAGTTTGGCTGCCATTTGAAACTCTTTTCTTCAAGGCTTGTGTCTCTGGAACTTCTAGAGCTGATTTGAAGATAGATGATTTCAGTACCTTGTCGTTGCTTTGGAGGCTGAAATTGATTTGGAAGGTGGAGAGAAAACGTGTGCTAATTCTTGCAAGTGGATGAAGAAGCTGCATCCGTGTGCTAATTCTTGCAAATGTTAGTTTGTTTTTTCTAGTTTCTGTTCTCTTTTGATTTTGGTCAATTAGATAATTTGGTGGTTTTGAAATATGTGGTGGAGAGTGATGTTTTGTTTGTCAAATTTGTGGTGGTGGTGTTGATGAGTCTGTCAGAGTGATAATGCAACCTAGGGAGTAGGTAAGAGTAGGACACGCAAAGTATCTTTAGGATAATTAATTATATATACAGGACTTCAATCCAACTCGATTTTTCTAATGCCTAATTACAGTGTCAAGTTGGTCCCATTTGTCCAAAATTTTTAGTTGAATTCGGAAATAGGAATGTGGAATTACTTCTAAATTCGGTCTTTATTTGCCAAATTAACTCTCTCTCCTCATTTCTATCAATAACTTACCACATACTAATATATTACATAGTGTCGCATGAACTCATATTTTAACAATATTCACCCCAAACACTCTACTTTTCAACAACCAAACACGGCAGGACTTTTTGAATTGATTCTTACCATCACAAATAGTCTCCAATTTTATTGATTCTTACTAGCACAAATTATTGTTCATTTGTTACTACTATTATTATTATTATTATTATTATTATTATTATTATTGAATTGATATTTGGGCTTAGAGATTGAAATATGAACTTAAAATTTTAAGACTATATAAATATATAAAACAGTAACTCTGAAATTGTAAGTCAAAATAAGAATATATTTATTTATATTTTAGTTAATTTTTTATTTTTACTAATTTAATATATTTATTTATATTTAAATAATTATTAAATTAATTATGACGTCATCACGGTTCGACCCCGGTTCAACCTTGGTTCGACCTTAAAAACCTTGAACCTCTCTTTTTTACGGTTCAATGAACGATCCGGGTTTCAAAATCTTGAATAACATTTCTAGATTGAATGTATCCCACAAGAGCATTCACATTAAAGTCTTGATTTTTAAAAGAGTGGCTCACTTTTTCTGGTAAAAAAAATTAAAAAAGAGTGGCTCACTTTTCATATAAAGCAAGCAAAGGCAGGGCAGAGGTCAACAACACAAACACCAAAAGAAAGACAAAGCAAAGCAGTAAAAGAACAATGGCTGAACATTTTTTTCTCTGTTCTCGCCTCTCTAACGTAGCTTAGAACGGCGGGGCTGTAGAACCCATTATCTTCCTTTAGGAGTGATATTTTTTCCCTCTATTGACACCGTTGATAGTAGGGCCAGTGGTCTCTGTTTTTGGGGTGGGGAAACAGAATCCTTTCCTTTATCTCGTTCATTAGCTCTGCCTATCCGCCGGAAATATGGAAGACGTTCTAAACGATTGGAAGCGTTTTTCTCTCCTGGAGGAAGAAAAAAACAAGATTACTTTGGATAAAGAAAACCCTGCTGCCAAAGAAGTGATTCTTGCAGCTAAGTTCATGACGAGAAGAGCGCTTAACATTGAGGCGATCGGAAGAACTCTCAAGCCATTGTAGAAAACGCGAAACGGATTCGAAATCCGAGATGTAGGTGTAGAGAGGGAAAATTCCCGACTTATCACAAGCTGACACGTCACACTACCAAGTCCACAAAATACAGCCAATTATAAAGCGCCACATATTGCTGCTAGGTTTTGCTATCACTACTCAGAAGCCAATGAAAATTTGCCAAGTGTCATGCAAAAACCAATCACGCATCAGCACATGTAAGCGATGACACAAGCAGTCTCGCACGTGTAAGCAATGACACAAGCAGTCCAGTGCGTGTAAGCGATGACATAGGCAGACCAATTAGGCTGTGACATGTGTCACCAATCAGACTCCGCCACGTGTCGCTCACTCACCCACAAACTCCTATAAATAGAAGCCTTCCTAATGCATTTGGGAGGGGATAAGGAGGAGGAAGCCATTCAGAAGCACTCAGAAGTACAGAAGCTCTGCAGGAATCAAGCCCCAAAGCCTTCAAGAACTTCAAGAACTTCAACCTCAAAATCGAAGAACATTCAAAGCAGAATCATCCAAACTATCTGCCTAGATCCTAAAGTTCACTGGAATCAAGCTCAAAAGCCTCCAGAAACTCCAACAACCATAAATTGGTGAAGCTCAACGAATTGAAGCCTCCAAAGCCCCGAAGAACTTCCACACAAACCTTCAAATACGAAGAACATTCAAAGCAGAATCATCCAAACTATCTGCCTAGATCCAAAAGTTTGCGGGAATCAAGCCAAAAGCGTCCGAAAACATCAACAAATCACAAATCAGTGAAGCTCAACGGATTCAAGCCTCCAAAGCCCCGAAGAACTTCCACCACAAACCTTCGAAGACGAAGAACATACGAAGAACACGAAGAACGTGAAGAACAAAGGATTTCTAACAAGCTCACAGCCAGAGATTCATTGTAATTCCGTTTCAGCAATCTTCGATCCATACCTCAACCAAATTGAAGGATATTTTGTGTACGAGTCAAAATCACATTATTGCAATTTCAACCAACAAGTCTTTCAAGGAGATCGAATAAGAGGATCACTCTTTTGTAATTTCAGAGAATTGTACCACACATTCATCAATACAAATTCGCATTTGTGAAACTATTTTACTTGTTTGATTTATTTCGAACTAGAAATTTAGTTGTCTACATATTCTGGCACGCCCAATGGGACATCTCTGCCTCTCATCTCATTCTCCTTCAAAGAAAGAAATTTTCATCATCTTGCTACCAGCTCAAATGGCCTCTAGCAAGAACATTCAAGCTTTAACAATAGCTACTTCAATTAGACTTGGTACGGCTACCACCAACAACTGCATTGGTGCAAACAGTCATAGCCAACCTAAAGCTCACAATCAACTTCAAGCTCAATCAACCAAGGAAGCCAAGGTCCAGACAATCATCTCCTTAGACCCTCTTACAAGAAACAAGGTCATCAACAAGGACATCTCCACCTTGGAACACCTCAAGTATGGGGGCAAATCCCCTTCTTCCTTCACAAGAAGTTGGTTGCACGATTTCTCTCCCATCAAAGGGAACTCAAAAGATGAGATTTCATGTGCTCACTTCAAATCACTTTCTTCTCCATCATCTTGGGAAGTTGTGTCAGTCATGATGACTAACACCTCTACCATGGAAGAAAAGATGGCTGAAATGGAGCAAAGGGTCGTCCTTCTCACAAAAGCACTTGAAGATAAGGACCTCCAAATTGCAACTTTAATGAACAAACTCGAAGTACAAGATCTTGGTGAATCAAGCCATGGTCATAAATTCACATCTGCGAAGGATGACGAAGGGAGAGAATTGAAGACACTCCCCAACAAGAACAATCTACTTCGGTGGCTTCGTTGTCAGTCCAACAATTACAAGACATGATAACAAATACCATCCGAGCACAATATGGAGGTTCTTCTACAAGTTCTCTCATATATTCAAAACCCTATACAAAGCGCATCGATAACATGAGAATGCCAAATGGGTATCAACCCCCCAAGTTCTTGCAATTTGATGGCAAAGGAAACCCTAAGCAACACATTGCTCACTTTGTAGAAACTTGTGAGAACGCAGGGACTCAAGGTGGCCTCCTTGTAAAGCAATTTGTCCGTTCGCTCAAGGGAAACGCCTTTGATTGGTATACAGACTTAGAACCTGAGTCAATCGATAGTTGGGAACAACTGGAAAGAGGATTTCTTGACCGATTCTATAGCACGCGTCGCACGGTAGGCATGATGGAGCTTACCAATACCAAACAATGGAAGGACGAGCCTGTCGTTGATTATATCAATCGGTGGCGTTCTTTGAGTCTAGATTGCAAAGATAGACTTTCTGAAATATCTGCTGTAGAGATGTGCATCCAAGGCATGCATTGGGGACTTCTTTACATCCTTTAAGGGATAAAGCCTCGGACATTTGAAGAGTTAGCAACTCGTGCGCACGACATGGAGTTAAGCATTGCTAGCCATGGAAGTACAAACCCTCCCATACTTGAGGAAAGCAAAAGGGAAGTAAGGAAGAATGATAGGAATGCAAAAGTCAGCCTCAAAGACTCAATGGTTGTTAACACTGCCGAAATTAAGGTTCCAAGAAGAGGAGCAAATGCAAATGAAAAACGGCTTGAAGGATGGCAAAAGAACGAAGTACGTCGTCTGACTTTTAAGGAACGTGAGCAAAAAGTATATCCGTTCCCCGATGAAGATGTGCCAAACATCTTAGAACAACTATTGCAATTGAAGATGATTGAATTGCCAGAGTGCAAGCGGCCAGAAGACATAGGGAAAGTTGATAACCCTAACTACTGCAAATATCATCGCATCATTGGCCACCCAATCCGAAAATGCTTCGTCTTCAAAGAACAAATCATGAAGCTCGCCAAAGAAAACAAGATTGATCTAGACTTTGAAGAAGTTGTTGGGTCAAATCATGTGACCGTTGCTTGTGATGTACTTCCAACTCTCAAGCAGGGGGCAAACACCATTAGAGCTTACAAGCTAATTGATAATGATGATGCAAGGATCAATCTTATCAATAGGAAGTTCTTGCAACACTTCTACATTTGAAATTCAAGGATTGCTCCTTGGTAAGAGTTTAAACTACCCACTGCAACGCTGCAAGAGTACATGATGTCTTCCCATTACCCTTGAAAGTGTACCAATAAGGAGAAATTAATCCCACTCTATGTCACCAATTGCTAGTGTGGCGTAGTGGTTGGATGCCCATGTCACCCGTGAGGCCGAGGTCTCGGGTTCGATTAGTGGTGATACCCACTATTACACACTGAGCCCTCCTTTTTGCAAACACGCACAAAAAAAAAATCTTTCAAAAAAAAAAAGAAAACAAAACAAACAAAAAAAAAATCATCAAAAAAAAAAAAAAGAAAACAAAAAAAAGATCATCAAAAACAAAAACAAAAAAAAAAAAATGTTGAACTACGTAATGACTTGATCCCTCTCCGGGGTACGTAGGCAGCTTAGTATTTTTCACTAAGTTCAGTCACATGAAAAGAAGAAGGATTGCCAATCTAGCTTGAAGAGTTCTCCATAGGCCATCAACGTGCTTTCAAGAACCCTTTGATTGGCAAGGCGTCGCTTAAGATCAGTTAATTGCTCACTACATGATACTCAAAGATCATTGTGGTAGAAAATGACAGCTGCAAAGAATTGGAATGAAGTCTACATGGCATTGCTTATCTTCTGTGGACATCCTCCCACATCTCTGAAGTATGCTTTGCATCATTTATCTCCTGGGAGCATCTTCTTGTACTTTTCAAGTCTAAGCTACATTGTCCCTCTTCTAGGTTGTGCCAATTCACAATTTTGAAATTTGAACCACATCATCTTTTTTTTTTGTGCTAAAATCTGGACAACGTCACCTTCCTCCAGCATCTGAAATTGGTGTTGCATCATCTCTCATTTAGGGGCTTGTTCGTGCAATGTCAAAGTCTTGGCGGCATTCTCCTCACATCTTCAAGGTTTTGTCAGCATCTCTTTGCATCCTCAAAGTCTTGATGGGAGCTTCTTGAAACTTCAAGGTTTTGTTGGCATTTTCTTGCATCTTCAAAGTCTTGATAGGATCTCCTTGCATCTTCAAAAGTCTTGTTGGTATCTCTAAAATCTTGATGTCCGGCTACAGTGCTATGTACCCTCGATGTTTGAACTTTATTGCCTCTGAAAATTGGTGCTAATGCAGCTCCATTATAAAGGCTAATGTGGGCGCGACTTCAGTGCAAATAAAGTGTTGATGTGGCTCCATGGCAAAGACGAACATTGGCATGGCTTCAGTGCAAATAAAGTGTTGACGTGGCCCCATGGCAAAGATGAATGTTGGCACGGCTTAGGTGTAAATGAAGTGTTGACATGGCTTTATGTTGAAAAGGCTTCTTTAAAAAAGACAAGTGCAAATATTGCTTCAGTAGTCAAAGTAATGGTGATGCTTCAATGCAAATGCAAGAGTTGGCGCAGCTTCATGATAAGAACAATTGGCATGGGTGCACTGCAAAGACAAGTGTGGAACACTTTCATGCAAAAACAAGTGCTAGCATACTTCCATTGCAACAACCAGTGCTAGTATTGCTTAATTGCCAAGACAAAGGCCAGTATAACTTTAAAGTCAAATACTGGTAATAGCATCATTGTATCATGAACACCGGCGATAACATTGTTGCCTAGCTGAATATCATTATGGAAACGTCGTTGCAAAGACAAATATCACTAAAAGATTGTTGTTGCAGGAAAAGAATGTGACAACATGAAGGTATACGTCACTGCAAGAACGTTTCTATGCAAAGCCACCAAATGAAAGCAAACACTTCTATGAGAACGTCAGTGTAAAGTTTGATGTTTAAACCCAAAGATCAAGGAAACTGGGCTGCAAAACAAAAACAAGTAACAAAAAAATTTGTCAGGGAAAAGATCTCATAGCACGTTAAAAAAAATATATATATATATATATATATTCTTGAAAGCAGGAGAAAAAAACTGAAGGTTGAGCATGTGGCTCAGTGATGAAGGAAGGCAATAACATGCCTTTATATAGAAAACTTAAGCTAAAACTAGCCGACAAGAAAAATGAAGAAAGTCAGCAAACCATTAAATGATTCCACCAACAGGCCAGTGGAAAAAACTACATTCACATTTCAGAAATATGAAAACAATTGGAGCTCAAAGTGAGATTTTGCACATTCATAGCACTCAAAGTCAAAGAAAACTGCACTGATTTTTGAAATGAAAGAAGATATTCAGCTATGGAGACAGAAGATGATGGCTCATTACCTACCTCACAAGTCTGAATCCTGGCACCATGTCAGGGCGGCCACCACAAAGTTAGACCAAAAGGCCAGTCCAACAAAGACCCGCGGCTTTCTCATCCAAATTTGTGAAAATCCAGACATCATTTCACAAAACCGACCCCACCAAAATCTTCTAAGGACTCCGATGTACAAAACCCAGAAAGTTCGTCAACAACGGAGCGACCACGCGCTACCACGCGCTGCCATAAACTCGCGATGACCCGCGGCCTGGTCCTTCAAATCTGTGCAAATCTGCTGACAATTTTAGAAAACCGACAATGCCAGGGCCTTCCACGGCCTTAGATCCGCAAAACCTAAAAATTTCGGATCCAAACTCACTGCCACGCTCCGCCACGCGCCTCTAGAAGCTCAGGAAATCGCTGCCTCAGCGAACACGCGCTCCCACGCGCAACCTGTAAGTCGCACGCGCCGGGATCTCAGTCCACGCGCTACGCGCCCCACGCGCGCGCCATGACGTCATGGATGACGTCATCATCCACTGCGGTTGACCCGTTTGTCCAACCGACCCGGTTTGACCCGGACCGACCTGAAAATCTGACCCGAATCCGAACCGCCTGCCAAAAAAAAAAAAAAAAAATGTGAGAAAGAAAATGCTTTGACCAAGTGGACCTTTGACTTTGACCAAAAAGTCAACATTTTCAAGAAGGGCCTGTCCCGCTCAATTTTTCGAGTACATCCCGATTTTGGGATCCGTTTCTTCATTCGAAGCTCGGAAATTGTGCAAACGTCCAATTTCCAGAAAGTTGACTTTTGCATAAATGTTGACCAGAAGTCAAAATTTTTAAGAATGACCTATCTTGCTCAATTTTTCGCGTACATTCCAATTTTGGAGTCTGTTCTGTCATTTGAGACTCAGAAATTGCACAAATGACTCAATTCCAATGTAGTTAATTTTTGTGCTGAAGTCGACCTAAAGTCAAGATTTTCAAGCCAGACTTGTCTTGCTCAGGTTTTCGCGACTTGGAAACCACCTATGTGACACACTTCTCCGAAGTAATAGCAGTGTCCAAAACTTAAGCTCCCAATATCAAAATTTGAGATTCATCCACTTGGTCTAGATTCCTTCAGGGTTATTCTCTAAACTTCATCAAGACTTCCCTTCTAAAGTACAAATGAACTCTCACAAGTGTATCTTGAACTTGAAATTACATCGGGTCACCAGTTCAACCTACCATTCCCGTTCGGTGCCTACCGGTCTTCAGCCTACCATTCCTCTTTCAGTGCCAAACATTCCCACCTACCGTTCGGTGCCTACCAGTCGAGAATCTACCATTCTCACCAAAAATCCTCGTCCGTCATTCTCAACTACCCGTCTACCATTCTTCGTCTCTCCACTATAAATAGAAGGGCCAGATTCATCAAGAACTCATCAAGAAAAACACACTGAATCATGAAATGAAAATTTGCTCCTTTCAAATTTTCAAGTCCTCTTTCTCACAGCCATTTCTCACGATGGCCTCATCATTTTCAACACTTAGCAACCAAAATTGCTTCATAATCAGTTTGAAATCAACCCTCTCGTGGTTCAGTAGAAACCCTTCTCACAGCATCATTGTAGTTTTGAGATCCAAACAAACTTTGTTTCTCCACTTAAAGACCTCATTTGGCCATAAAATTAGTCATAACAAGGCCGGTATTGGGGTTCCATGCTTCCTCGGATTTGGTTGGCCAGGAAATCCAAGTCCAGCAGAGACACATGTTCCTAACCTCAGGGCTCCTGTAGTCTCTCTCCAATTGCTTGGTCTTCCAGCAGAAGTAGCGGTTCAGAACAAACAGCAACTTGACTGGTTTCTAAGACCAAAATCACAAGTTAGCTCCATCTTTCATTTTTCTATGCTTTTCCAACAAGTGGCAGTAGGTGAAGATGGTAAAAAGTGGTGGGGTATCCTACAAATTGTCTTTCATCCAACACTTACCATAACCTCCAAGGGACCAGCTCATCAGAAATCAGCCTTCGGTGTCGGTAAATGGTCTCCAAAGCTTCATTCCATGTTCCCACCAGTGTTCGACCCAAAGGTCATCGTTGCTGGTACCTCAAAACACACTTTCTGGAATTACTCCAACTTAAAATCAGCTTGAAGAATTTCAGAAAATATACTTCTGAAATTACTTCAACTTAACGTCTGTCGGCATGGTCCCATCACACAGGCACATTCTACGACTTGCCGCCGGACCTCATTCAGCACGCAGTCAGTCCCGGATCCCAAGGTGTACTTCCCAGAAACATCTACACCAGAGGGTCCCCAACATACAGGGCCAGCACCATGGTGGCATATGTTTCACCCATTCATTTCATCACCATCGCCATCTTCTTCACCACCAACATCAGCATCCCCAAAATACTCTTCTGAAATTACCTCAACTTAACCTGAGTGAAAAAATAACGCATGCGCATTCAACCACTTTCGCACATGTCCTCGCCGTAATCCAAAGTATATTCTTCGGAAATTACTTCGCCTGGACTTCTTAAAAATGTAAGGCCAACCCCATGACTCTGCATGCTGTACCCAGTCACCATCCTCTCATCTTCCCCATCTTCTACACCCTGTGATTGCCGCCAACGATCCAAAATACTCTTCTGAAATTACCTTAGCTTAACCTCTGCTGAAATGATTCAATCTTGCAGGTACATCCAACTTCTTGCAAATAACTTTCAGCCTCACCAACCCACTCTAAAGTACCAAAACACTCTTCTGAAATTACTTCAACTTAACCTTTACTGAGAAGACTCAGTCATGCAAGTACATTCAAATACTCGCCGACCCCTTTTCGGTCTCATCAAAACCTTTCATATGGGTGGGTCTACTCCTTGAAAATTATCTCATCCTGCTGAAAGCTCCACCACCTTCAACTACTTCACCTGAAGAGTCAAATGTAAAAATCCGTTTTCGAAACTCATCCCCACACCACACTCCAAAACTGTGTGCGTGAACGAGTCTCGAGGGGGCATTTGTAGAGAGGGAAAATTCCCGACTTATCACAAGCTGACACGTCACACTACCAAGTCCACAAAATACAGCCAATTACAAAGCGCCACATATTGCTGCTAGGTTTTGCTATCACTACTCAGAAGCCAATGAAAATTTGCCAAGTGTCATGCAAAAACCAATCACGCATCAACACATGTAAGCGATGACACAAGCAGTCTCGCACGTGTAAGCAATGACACAAGCAGTCCAGCGCGTGTAAGCGATGACATAGGCAGACCAATTAGGCTGTGACATGTGT